>APFE030170830.1:89720-104272 GCA_000404065.3 Pinus taeda | reverse complement strand
ATATAAAAATATATATATATATAGCAGACGCTTCCGCGGACGCTTCGCTTCCTAGATTTTTGGAAAATGACGCTTCCGCGCTTCCGCTTCGCGCTTCCGCTTCGCTCCCGCTTCGTGCAACATTGCTCTAGGCATAGGAAGTAGTGCATCAGACCTAGGTCCTTCATCTCAAACTTGGAAGCCAACTCCCTCTTGCATTGACAAATGAGAGGGCCTGCACCTGTCAGAAAGAGATCATCTACATAAAGGACCAAAATGAGAGGCATGTCCTTTTCAACCTTGAAGTATAGGTTAGGATCAACATCGCTCCTTGTAAATCCCAACTTCAAAAGATAGCTATCAATCCTCTCATACCAAGCCCTAGGGGCTTGCTTCAACCCATAAAGGGCTTTCTTTAATGTGCATACGTGTCCTTTGACTTACTCCAAGTAGACTTAAACCTGCATACCTGGGGTTGTTCCAAGTAGACTTACTCCTTAAGCGAGCCATGCAAGAAAGCAGTCTTAACGTCCATTTGATGTAGTCTTCATCTTTGAGAGGCAGCAAGAGAAATAATAGATCGGATAGTGGTATATCGGGAAACTGGTGCAAATATCTCGTCATAGTCCACTCCTTCCTTGAGAGAAGTCTCGAGCAACGATGGCCTTATATTTTTCAACGCTCCCATCAACTCCATGTTTAATTTTGTATAGCCATTTTGAGGTGACTATGGACTTGTCCTTGGGTAAGCACCACGTCCTAGATATCATTCTTCATGATAGATTCATATTCCTCATTCATCACATCCTTCCAAACTTAGTGCTTTACGACTTCTTCGAACGAACATGGCTTAGTTTGAATAGTGGTACTCATATCAACTAAGTACCCTTGATACCTGTTTGGCTTCTTACTTCTGCGAAATGTCCCTCTTTGAGCAATATGTCTTTCAACATCTTCGAGAGTATCTTTGAGCCACAAAGGTCTTTTCCTTGAGGTAGAGGGATCACCAGGAGGTGGATCAATCGGATCCATCGGGCATATGCTCATTTGTCGGACGTTCATCCTGCTTTTCTGCAATATCATCATTATCCATCTTTGGAATGAAGAAATCTTTGGCTTTCCCAAGGGCAATGTCTTCATTGAAGGTGACATCATGGTCCCAAGGGCAATGTCTTCATCGAAGGTGACATCATGGCTTACTTCCACATCTCTTTGACCAGGCACATAGCTTCTATATGCCTTTGAATTTTCATTGTAGCCCACAAATGTACTTTTCTTCCCAAATGCTTCCAACTTGTTTCTTTTCTATTTAGGCACATGAAAGTACACAGGACAACCAATGAAAACTTCCTCGGGTGTCTTGAAATCTAATGCTTGATGCAAGCTCCTATTTTGAACATACACGGAAGTGTTGGAAACTTCTGCCCACAAGAACTTCGATAGACCTTAATCATGGAGCATGGCATAGGTGGCTTCCATAATTGTTCGATTCTTTCTTTCAACAACTCATTTTGCTTAGGAGTGTATGGAACGATTATCTCCCTCTTAATGCCAATCTCTCTGCAAAAGTCATTGAATTCATTTGATTCATACTCAGTTCCATTGTTGGTCCTCAATATTTTGATTTTCTTCCTTGTTTGATTTTCCATCAATGCTTTGAAAGAACAAAACCATTTGAACACTTCATACTTCTTCCTCAAGAAATAGATCCATGTTTTGCGTGAGAAGTCATCCACAAAGATTGCATAATATAAGTATCCTCCCAAAGATGTTACGGGCAACATACCAGATAGGTCAGAATGGACCAATTGAAGAATATTAGTAGTTTGGCTTTCATTATAAGGGAATGGTCCCCTTGTAAGTTTCCCATTTGCACAACCCTGACTAACCCCTTCATGATTGATGCTGAATTGGGCATACCTGAGACCATGTTCTTACCCCAGGTAAGGCTTTGTAATGAAGTTGGGAAAGTCTCCGGTGCCATAATTTAAATTGTAGAAAACTGTCGCAAGAAAAAGCTCCCAAAGGACTTCCTCCAACTTGATAAAGACCATCAACCTTAAATCCAAGTGTGAATGCATCCTTAGGGTTTCTTTGCCAATTACGTACCTTTCCATCATTGAATGCTACCTTGAAGCCTTTATCTTCCATCGCAGAAATAGACACTAGATACTTCTTCAAATCGGGCACATACAATACTTCTTGTAGATGAATGGTTTGACCTTGATTCAAGTGAAGAGTGACAATACCTATCCCTTTCATGTGGTAGGTGGCATTATCTCCAAGTATGATCTCCAAATTAGTCTTCTCTTCAATCAAATTTGAGAGGGCCTCTTCGTACCTAGTGAAGTGCCTTGATGCTCCACTATCAATCAACTAATGATCCAAAGTATCCGGAGGAGAGGCAGTAGATAAAGTGGAAATAAGATAAAACTCCTTTTGTTTTTCTACAACATTACTTCCTCGTACCTGGAATTTCTTGTCCTTTTGGGAGGTCGACCATTTCCATATGAAGTAGTGAGAGCATTCCTCTTTCCTTTATTGTTGAACCTGTTATTCCTTTGATTGCCATTGCCTTTGAAATTGTTGTTGTTGTTGTCATCATCCCATGGAGAATCCTTCATCCGAGGACACTCTCTAGCATAGTGGCCAAACCTGTTACAATTGTAGCACCTTCCTTTTCTTCCTTTTTTGATTTCCTACTTGAATCCTTGATCGTGTCTCCTCGAACCAACATTTTTTTTCCTTTTAGATTGAGCGGAGAAAGCAGTAGGTTCATTTCCATTTGAAGGCTTGTCTCTCTCCATCATTCTCGTTTCCTCTTGAGTGCATTTAGCCAATAATTCATCGAAACTAGGAATCCTATCATTGTTGAGAATGGTGGTGGTAAACACGTCCCATGCTCTTGAAAGACCTCCAATTGCAATGAGAGTGAGCTCTCGACGAGGAATAACTTCTCCAATAGATAGTAGGTCATTCTTGATTTGTGTTATTCTCATAAAGTAGGATTAGGTAGACCCCCCTTTATCCATCTTGATGTCCTTCAACTTGTTCTTGAGAAAGAGGATTTGATTTGCATTGTTTACTTTGAACAACCCAACCAACTTATCATACATCTCCTTAGATGTTCCCAAATTAGAAATATAGACAACCAAATGCTTTTGAATTGAGTCTATGATAATTCTCTCAGATTTGACCTCACCTTTCTTATGCTTCATCTTAGCAACAAGATGTGCATTTGAAGGAGGCTACACCACTCTTCCTTGCACATAGTCCATGGCATCATGCTCTCCCAAAGTCATGTCCAAAGTCATCTTCCATGCATGATAGCCAGATTTGTCCTTGCACTTATCCTTAGATTTGAAATAAGATGTAGAAGCCATTGAGGCTACTCCAATGATCTTGTCTAACGGATCTCCATTAGTGATTGCTTTTCTCTCTCTTGCTTGGGCTTTTGTCTTCACCTGTGCTCTTATACCATGTTAATTTTAGTTGACAGTGGTATGTTCTATGCTTAGCACAATTACTTCAATGTTCCTTTAGCAGCCTAGGGATAATTTCCAATAGCAATCACGTTAACCATAAATCACATTGACATGAATAACAAAATGCAGAAGACAAGCCAAGACAAGAGAACCCCAGATTTGGTGGATGCCAGGGAAAACCCCCAATGTGGGGAAAAACCTTTCATCAATTCTTCTGATTATTATATCAAATGTTCAACAAAGAGGGAGAGAGTACAAAAAGTCAAAGTAGACTTGCCAAATCAAATTCAAAACAACCCTGTCAAATTTGCAGTCAACTGCAGTTAAATTTAGCCGTAAGTAGAAAGTCAAAGATGGTCAACGCAACAACAAAACTTGCCTCCCTAAGCTCGATCAAACCTTAGTCAAACTCGACCTTCCTTGTTGATCAAAGTCAACGAAAAATAGTCCTTCAGAGTCCAACCAAATTCTGTCAAAAGAGAGAAAGTTTGCTGTAATTTTTTGTGGTCAAAGTTGCAGTCAACCCTAAAGTCAATGCTGGTCAAAGTGCCAAATATTTCTCGATTTCTATGCCCAACAACTTGGCCTTCCAAGATCGAACTTCTGACCCAAAAATCACAATCAAACTTGGTCAATGCACCCATGGTCAACCCTGCAACAAAATTTTGAAATTTCGGTTTGCAATTCGTCCTTCTTGCCACACATGTGAGAGAAAATAATTGTCCAATAGCTGTACGACCCAATCAGATGAGGAGAGAGAAGAATGTGTGCATGATGATGATGCCAAATGAGGTGAGAGGTCACTTATATTTATACAAGTCGTTGTCAACTTTGATGATGTGGTCAACTTTGTCAATTTGCATAAATTCAAAAACACATTTTTGCTCCAAATTTGATGATCTTTAGGTCGATTTTGTTCCTCTCGAAAAGAGGAATTTAATGCAATCATCATCTCCATCAGATGAGCTATCTAAAGTGGAATTTGGCCATTGTTTAATTTTAACACGTCTTCTAGCTCCAGCATGTTTGATCGAATTATTGTTACTGCATAGCTCTTTTTGTCTCCAATCTCGTGTGAATGAGGAAATATTCCTTTTGATAGGGTCTTTATTTGTCCCTGTTCACTTGTCATATGTCTAGAAGCTCTACTGTCAATTACCCATATGTTGTCATCTTCAAAAGTACCTGTAAGTGCTGAGAATAGTCCTTCATTCAAATCCCTTGTAGTGAAGGTCTTGGTCGTATAGTTCTTGATATACAATAAGAGATCCCCAAATGCTTTGATGCTTTGCTTGAGATGTTTTGTCATCATAGAAAACTGCTTCAATGACTTCTTCAAGTATGTATTGATATTCGTTATGCCCTTGTCAACCTTAGCTCCATGCTGAGAAATCAATAGGGCTACAATTGATGTGATTTCTCTTTAACTTGATAACTGCTAGTGATATTCTTTTACTTTTCTTTATGATTAGTTTCTTCTTCTCTTATTATTATAGTCTTCTTATCATCAAACAACTACCAAAACATGAAGATCAAGAGAACGGACACAAGATGTAGGCTACAAGCTAGGGCCAAAACCTCTCCTATAGAGGAAACCCCAAAAAATCTCCTTTTTTTATAAAATCTTCAAATGACGAATTCCAAGACCCTTTAGACCTAAGACCAAGACCCTTCCAAGACCAAGTCAACCTTCTTGAGGATGTACTTCTCTTATTAAGTTTAGTTTCTTCTTCTCTTATTATTATAGTGTTCTTATCATCAAACAACTACCAAAACATGAAGATCAATAGAACGGACACAAGATGTAGACTGCAAGCCAGGGCCAAAACCTCTCCTACAAAGGAAACCCCAAAAAATCTCCTCTTTTTATAAAATCTTCAAATGACGAATTCCAAGACTGTTAGACCTAAGACCAAGACCCTTCCAAGACCAAGTCAACCTTCTTGAGGATGTACTTCTCTTCACCAAGTCAAACCAAGTCAAATCTCTTCCAAATGCTCAACTTCGATCCCCAACAACAAACTTCAGCCCCCAACGACAAAGTTCGATTTTCATTGCAGTCCTGCAATTTGCTCGAACTTCACACGTGTGGGTGATTAGGGCTCTTTTAGGATTCCTCCTTCCTTTGCTTGACTGACTTCTTCTTCAAGGGCTTGTAGGTGATCAACTTGACTTCTTTACTTTAGATTTTGTCATTCTTTTGTTGCTAAGAAATTCCATCCTTGTAGCAAAAACCCTAGCCCTTTTCGCATGTGTGAGAGATAGAGAGAAAAAATCATTTTTTTTTCTTCTTCCTTCTAGACCTTCGCTTGCTTTCTTGCTTCTTGTTCTTGCTTCCTTGATCAAATAAGTGAGTATTTAAATGAGGTAGAATGGTCTCTTATATATAGGATTTCAAGGAGGACGAATAGCCCTAATTAGGCTGACTTCTTCACTGCTAGGCCGACTGCTAATTAGAATCATGAGGATATTAGGATGACACTCTTTGTCCTTTCTCTAGAAGATGATGCTGTGGATTGGTTCCATGATTTTCCGAATAATTCTTTTTAGTCTCTGCAAGCTATTATCAATGCATTTAAGAATAGATACAGAGATAAGAATGAAGAAATATGCTTGCTTAGCGTTATTAGTACTATTAAGAAGGAGAATGAGACCTTGGAACAATTTAATAAGATGTATAATGATATTGCAAGGGATTTACCTCAAGATTATAAACATCCTGAGAAGTCTCTCCTGGTTTATTATATCAATGCATTCCCTGCTGATCCTTCTTGTGAGTTGTGGCGCGCTAAGCCTTCTGATGTGAAGACTGCCCAAATTTTGGCCGAGGAAATGGAGAAATGTAGAAGAGTGTTTGTGAAGTCTGAGATTCTGGGCTTTACTAGGGGTAATTTTAAGAATGGATCAAAAGGAAAAGAAGTTAAAGAAGTTGATAAGGATCCCATTAAATAATCAACGCAACTTATTAAAGATATGAAAATTGATAAAGCAAATCAGAGAATTGTTCCTCAGAATCGTTTGATCAATATGGAAAGGTCTCAAGGAAGTAAGATGCAGAATAATAGAAATAATAATAATGCATGGCAGAAGAGGGGCTCTCCTAATGTGCAAACACTGCCTAGTCCACTTGAGTATGTGAATGTTGTTGATCAATATTTACGATATTGTAGATCATGTGATAATTTTCATGAAGAGGCCACTTGTGTTGTTGCAAGAGTAATCGTGGATGGTGGAAAGGTGGGGACTAGTGATCAGATAAATATAGTTGGTAAGGAACATCACTTGTCCATGGAAGATTGGATGAAGGTTGTTGAGAATAGTTATGATGTTGAAATGCTCCCATCTTCTTACAGCATTAATAACGTCAATGATAAAAAAGACATGATCACCAAGTTATATGGAGAAAAGCCATCTTTGGAGCAAGTCTTGGAGATTGCAAAGGATAAGGGATTGACTTATCAATAGAAGAATAAAGAGCAAAAAGAGAATCAAATTACCCCTAGAGTTTTGAGCCCTGGTTTAAATATTGACTTGGGAGGATGGATTAATAATGCAAAAATCTTGGTTCATGCCATTGAGATTCTGAAGATTTCTTCTCAAAAGTCTAAGTTATTGAAGGCTCCTTGTATTGATGAATCTCGCGAAAGGGCTCTTGACGTTGTCTATCAGGATGCTTGGGTATATTTGCAAAGTATGGATCCAGATAATAAAGATCATCAACCGTTTTTCATTACATTACTTGTCAATGGTTTTCGATTATATAATTGCCTGTAGGACTTGGTGCATCAACTTGTGTTAGAACAAGAGGCAATGTGGAAAAGTTGGGAAAAAATCGGGATTGAATCCCCAGAATGCGATTTTTTTGGCTTGCCAATTAAATCAGTCAGTTTTTTGCCGATTTTTTCCTAGTTGAAAAAGTCTGGATTAAATCGAAAAAGTCGGGATTAAATCAAACTTTTTCCAAAAAATTGTGAATGAAGTAGTTTCTTTAATGATTTTTGTTTTGTTTTTGAAAAAATCAAGATTTTATTGAAAAGGTCAGGATTTTTTAAAAATAAATATTTTTGTATTTATTTATTTTAATTTTGCTGACTTTTTCAAAAACCTCTCGACTTTAATGACTTTTTCAATTTCTGGACCCTTGCTGATTTAATTCCGACTTCGACTTTTTCCAGATTGCCAAGAGGGTCATGGAGCAGCTCAATTTGAGAATCTCTAGACTGCACTGCAACATATGTGCCATGGATTCCAAGAAGATTGAAGTTCATGGGTTAATTAAGGATTTGCAAGTACATTTGTCTGTTTACCTTGATATAATGATTACAATGGACATTGTTGTAGTTATATGTGCTAGATGCGTGGGGTATGTTGTTATTGAGAAAATGGGGCTCTGATCTAGGAGGGAGTATTCAGATGAATTGGTCATATGCCACGATTCCTTCTCCTAAAGGTACTGGATTTGTGGGACTTAATAGAGAGCTTGAGTGAAGATTTCATGTTGAAGACCCCAAGAGCCCCCATAATGAAGTTATAATGGAACAGCCTAATGTTGGGAACTATGCTATCTTGTCTAACTCCATTGTTCATGTGGATGAAAAGGTTGATGATTCAAAGATTCAAGTATGGCATATGCATTTAAATGGTGCAACTTCCAAGCATGGTAATGGAGTTGGAACTGTGTTGAACTCTCCCCTTGGTCATGTTTTTAAGTTTGCCTATAGATTGGAGTTTGAAGCTACTAACAATGTGGCTGAGCATGAAGCCCTGTTGTTAGGTCTTGAGTTAGCAAGAAATCTAAAGGTAAAACTGTTTAGTGTTAATGGAGATTCAGATCTTATCATTCAACATGTTAAAGTTAAATTTTCATGTAAGAATGATGGACTTAAGAAATAGCAAAATGCGGTCTGGGACGCCATAGAATTGTTTGATGCTTTTAATCTTGAGACTGTCTCTAGAGAAGAAAATAGCCATGCTGATGAGCTTGCAGTTGCTGCATCTACATTGCAAATATACGATAAAATGGTAAATGATAAAGTCAAGATGGAGGTTATTTTTAGGCCTTCGGTCCCTGATAACGTTGAGCATTGGCAAGTGTTTCATGATGATAGTCAGGTGGTGCGCTTTTTGAATAATTTAGAGGAATTTGAAGACTTTAATATTGGCCATAAAAGAGAAGGATGTGATTCTACTGGAAATAATGATGTAATTAATCCTACCTCGAAGGGTCTGGTAGCTTTGGAGAGACACTTTGATCGACACGATGCCACAAAGAGGAATGAAGAAAAGAAAATCGGCCCAGGGGAATTCATCGAAGTAAATATTGGTACCTCTAAAGATCCGTAGATTGTTAAGATTGGTAAAGGTACCATTGATGAGGAAAGAAAAAAATTGATTGATTTACTTCGTGAATATGGAGATGTCTTATCATTTTCTTATGATGAGTTAAAACGCTGTAGGGAAGATGTTATGGAACACACTATTCCTTTGATAGATGAGAATGCTAAGCCATTTCTTTAAAAGCTTAGGCAAATTAATCCTAAGTTGGCCCACTTAGTCCAGAAGGAACTTCAGAAGATGCTCGCAACTGGGATTATCACGCAGATTCGTCATTCGTCATGGTGTTCTAACTTGGTGATTGTGAAGAAGAAAAATGGAACAATCAAACTTTGTGTTGACTTTAGAAATCTTAATATTGCCTGTAAAAAGGACAATTACCTTTTGTTGAACATGGAAACTATGTTACAAAGAGTAATTGGTTCTGGTATGATGTCATATTAGATGGTTTCTCTGGTTACAACTAGGTCTGAATGGAGAAATAAGATCGTCATAAGACAACTTTGACCACACCATGGGGAACGTTTGAGTCTATCAAGAAGCCTTTTGGGTTGACCAACGTTAGAGAAACTTTTCAAAGGGCTATGGATTATGCCTTTAAGAGTTTAATTGGTAAGATTATTGAAATATATGAAGATTTTACAGTGTTTTCTAAAGATGGTATTAGTCATATAGATCATCTCAGGCAAATCCTTAACAGGTGTCGAGAATATGGAATATCCTTGAATCTTGCGAAGTCTGTGTTTGGAGTAACTAAAGGGAAGTTACTTGGTCACATCATTTCTAAAGATGGGATCAAGATTGACTCCGACAAAGTTGAGGCCATTCAGAAGATTCCTTTGCCTCATAATATTAAATCCCTTCAGTTCTTCCTTAGAAAGATTAACTTTCTTAGGACATTTATTCCAAACTATGCAGAAATAGTCAAGCCTACTCAAAGTCTTTTGAAGAAGGACGCAAAATTTATATGGGAAGAAGACTTTTAAGGAAATCAAGGCTTCTATCATGAAAGCTCCTGTTTTAGTTATCCTGGATTATTCTAGGGAGTTCATGATTTTTTCTTTCGCTTTAGAGGATACTATTGCGAGTTTTTTGCCTCAAAAGAATAAGGAAGGTCACGAGCCATTGATCACTTTTATGAGTAGGTCGCTTTAGATTCCCGAGTTAAATTATAGTACTACGGAAAAACAAGCTTATGCCCTAGTCAAATCTCTTAAGCAAATTAGGACATATGTGGGATATTCTAAAGTTATTGCTTTTGTCCCACCCTCTATGGTTAATGATATATTAACTCAAACTAATTGCTTAGGCACTCGAGCTAGGTGGGTTACAAAGATTCAAGAATATGATTTAGAGATTAGACCCACTAAGTTCGTGAAAGGCGAAGGTTTGTTCGAGATTCTGGCTGAAGGTACTGAGAGGGATTTCGGCTTAATTTGTCAAAATGATTTAGCTAAAGCTTCAATTTCACTTGAGCTTCAAAGATTAGGAGAATTTGTGGTACAAGGACATTATTTATTATTTGTTAAATCTTACGTGTCCTAATCATTTTGTTGCTCATAAGAGAAGAGCTCTTAGGCTGAAAACAACTAAGTATTGCATCTTAAAAGATGGTCTTGGATGGAGATATCTTGAAGGGATAATACTTCCATGTGTTGATGAAGTTGAAGCGAAGAAGCTTCTTTCAAAGTTTCATGCAGGATTTTGTGGTGGTTGTTTCGTTAATTAATTACAACTTGGTCTAGTTTATAGTTAGGTAAAGTGTGTTTCTTTAGTATGTACTTTTTTTAACTCACAATTCGACGATCACGATATGTTCTAGACATGAAGTGATCTGACGGTTCATTCTCTCCTCGGTATTATCGACACTTGATCTGTGGCTTAACACCCGATTGGTCCATGATCTCTATTTAAAGAGCATGGAGGGTCATTTGTTAGGTGATCGTTCATGAGAGAAGCTTATGTAAATTTTCTTTCTTTTACATTAATAAATTGCCTGAAGTGGCTGCGTTGGCTCAGGCCATGGGCTGTTTCCCTCTTTAAGGGTTCTAACCACGTCAAGAACACTGGTGTATTGGTCTATGATCTGTTTGAAGATTTTTTGTCCAAGTTCAAGACCCTTAGACTTCTCTTGGAAGGTGTTAAGGTTAAGAAAGAAGATGGTAGCCTTATATATTCCATTCTTACTAAGTTAGGACCATCCTACTTTGTGTTTGTTTCCACCATCGATTCTACTAGAGAAGCCTTTATTTCTCAAAGACAAACCCACAAGTCCCCCTCTTTTGATGCCTTTTGTGATTCTTTAATAAGAGAACAAGAAAAACTCTTACATTTTGGTCTTTTTAACACTGGAAACTATTCTAAGAAAGCCTTAGCAACAACCAAATTCAAAGAATCCTAAGAAGCAACATCCTAAAATGAATGGTCCTAACCCAAACAAGGGTCCTAATTAATTTCAGTCTCAAAAAGAAAAATCAATTCAACAAAATGATAAGACAAATAAAAATAAAGAGAAGAATACTGATAGACATTGCAACTTTTATAATTGTGATGGCCACTTAGAATCCAAATGCTTTAAGAAGATGGAAGCCTTGGAAGCAACCATGAAGAAGCATAACATCCATTTGGAGCACTCTTCAACTTCAACTTCATCTTTAGGAATAACGCTTTTTGCATGTGGTTTTGAAGCATCTCGGTCTGGTTATGCACTAAATGTATCTTCTTCTTCTCATTCTCATGAGTGGCTCATTAATTCTGGAGCTTCTTATCACATGGCCAAAAACAAAGCCATGTTTTCTTCTTTGAATGATTGTAACACCAAAAATATCTATGTTGGTGATGATAAATGTCTTAGTGTTGTAGGTATTGGAGTTATTCATCTAAACAATGGCCAATTTAATAATGTATTATGTGTTCCTACCTTATCCTGCAACCTTCTATCTGTATATTAGATAACTCATTCAGGTGAAGGTAAAACCGTTGAATTTTTACCTCATGATGTTGTAATTAAGGACCTAAGAGATCCTAGACAAATTTAGCTATTGACATTGTTGATGATTTTACAAGGTTGTATAAGTTTAACAACTTTGGGTCATCAACTCTTCGCTCGGTATTTGTTGCTCATAATGATGAAGTGAGCAAACTTTGGCATGAGCGATTTGGTCACTTAAACTATCACTCCTTTCAAAATCTATGTAAAGAAAATATGGTGACAGGTCTTCCAATGGTATCTTGTAGAGATGGTGTTTGTTCCGGATGTGCACTCGGAAAACATCATCAGGATAGTTTAGAAAAATGTGCCTTTTGGCATGCCTCATCTCCTTTACAACTTGTGCATAGTGATTTATGTGGTCCACTTCCAGTTGTTTCATTCTTTGGTTTCAAGTATTTTTTAAATTTCATTGATGATTTCTCCATACGCACTTGGGTATACTTCTTAAAACTCGAGTGAAGTATTTAACATGTTCATGGCCTTTGTTGAGAAACAATTTGGACATCAAATTCTTAAGCTAAGATTTGATAATGGCGAAGAATATGTTAACAACAAATTCATCAACTTTTGCACTGAGCATGGAATTCAGTGGCAACATACTGTTCCATATACTCCACAACAAAATAGTGCAGCTGAAAGGATTAATTGCACCTTAAAGGAAATGGCAAATTGTATGCTTCAATTTAAAGGACTTAGTCTTAATTTTTCGGCATAAACAATTAACTATGCAAATTACACAATAAATCGCACTCCTACTAAGGTTTTAAAGGATATCATTCCAGAAGAAGCATGGAGCTCAATTAAACCAGATGTAAGTCACTTTTGTGTTTTTGGAAGTGAAGCATGGGCCCATATTCCAAATGAGAAACATAAAGCTTTAGAACCTAAGAGTGAAAAATGTATTTTTGTTGGATATTTTGAAGATGTCAAAGGATATATAGACTTCAACCTAAATCCAAAAATGTTATCATTAGAAGAGATGTAAGGTTTGCTGAAAATATATCGGCCTACGAGCCTAGTTCGGCGGATGTGCCACCTCTCTCTATCCCTCCTACTTCTGAAAATATTCCTTCTTCAGATGATGACAGTGAGGATGACAATCCTCCCCCACCTTCTCGGGATCCTCCTTTAGTTCCTTAGCTTCCAAAATGGGTCCGCGCTACTCAGGATGCAACTGGTGCTCTTACAGGTGATCCTATAGATCAACGTCGTACATATTCTCAGTTTGATAAAGCCTCTTCTTTACTGGCTCAAGCGTCAATGAATTAGGATCCTGACACTTTTGCAGAAGCTTTAGGCCAACCAGATTGGGACGCAACTATGAATGAAGAATATCGTTCACTATTGGCAAATGATACATGGGATCTTGTTCTTCTTCCAAAGGGACGAAAACTTGTTAGATGCAAATGGGTTTACAGAACCAACTTTGGACCAGATGGAAAAATTGATAAACATAAAGCTCGTCTTGTTGCTGACGGTTTTTCACAAGTTGAAGGCATTGACTATACTGAAACCTTCTCCCGTGTTGGAACTCTATCCACCTTGTTCTTTCCCTTGTTGCCTCCTTCAAATGGGAAGTCCATCAGATGGATGTTAAATCCACCTTCTTGCATGGGGACTTGCATGAAGAAATCTATATGGAACAACCACTTGGCTTTATACAAACAGACTCCAACCTTGTATGTCGGCTTAAGAAATTCTTTTATGGTCTCAAACAAGCCCCTTGAGCTTGGTATGCCAAAATGGATAGCCTTCTTTTAGATACCAAAGTTTCTAGGTGTCATTCTGACAATACTATCTACATCAAGAAAGTGGGTAAGTCTCTTATCATTCTTGTTCTTCATGTTGATGATCTTATCCTTGCTGGTAGTGATCCCAACCTTATAAACCAAGTGAAGTCTAGCCTTAAAAAGCAGTTTGAAATGACAGACTTAGGACATTTGCATTATTTTCTTAGTCTTCAAGTCTTGCAATCCAAAGAAGGTATTTCCCTTTTCGAGTCCAAGTATGCCTGTGATCTTCTATGCCACTTTCACACGGAAGATTGTAAGCCAACCCCTTCTTCCTTTCAGTCTGGAGCCAAACTTTCAGTCACTTGTACTTCCCCTGAAGTTGATGCTACCTTATACTGTCAACTTGTTGGAAAACTTTTGTATCTGACCCATACTCGTCCTGGCCTTTCCTTTGTTGTTGGCCTTGTTGCTCGGTTTATGAAAAACTCACATGCAAGTAATTGGAAAGCAGCTAAAATAATAGCTCGTTATGTTCGAGGTACAGTTCAATTTGGGATTCATTACAGTGTAGAAGCATCTCCTCTATTGGTTGGTTTCACTGATTTTGATTGGGCTGGTGATCCTGATGATTAGAAGTCTACTACAGGTTATGTCTTCACTCTTGGTTTTGGACCTATTACATGGGCTTGCAAGAAACAAAGTGCCATTTCTCTTTCTTTAGCAGAAGCAGAGTGTCATGGTGCCGTTGAAGCTAGTAAGGAAGCCCTGTGGCTTCGTTAGATCCTGTCAGAGTTTGGTTTTCAGCAGCAACATCTAACTACACTTTGGTGTGATAATCAAAGTGCCATTCAACTATGCAAAGATCCAGTCCAACATCAACATAGCAAACACATTGAACTACACATGCACTTCATTAGAAAGCTCATTCATGACCATGTTCTTGAAGTGCAATATTGTTCAACCAATGATCAAGGTTGCAGACATCTTTACAAAGGCTCTCACAGAGGGGAAGTTTGCTTTAAACTTTTA
>APFE030170830.1:39502-89291 GCA_000404065.3 Pinus taeda | reverse complement strand
GAGCATGGAGGGTCATTTGTTAGGTGACCGTTCATGAGAGAAGCTTATGTAAATTTTCTTTCTTTTACATTAATAAATTGCCTAAAGTGGCCGCGTTGGCTCAGGCCATGGACTATTTTCCTCTTTGAGGGTTTTAACCACGTTAAGCATACTGGTGTACTAATCTTTGCTCTGTTTGTGAGCGATGTCCTTTGGTGTTCTATTTAAGGAACTTACCCCGTAAATTCCTACAACTTTGGGCTTAATTTGTCAAAATGGTTTAAGCTAAAGCTTCAACTTCCCCTGAGCTTCAAAACTTGTGGTATAAGGACATCATTTATTATGTCCTAAATCTTACGTGTCCTAACCATTTAGTTGCTCATAGGAGAAGAGCTCTTAGGCTGAAAACAACTATTGCATCTTAAAAGATAGTCTTGTATGGAGAAATCTTGAAGGGATAATACTTGCATGTGTTGATGAAATTGAGATTTGGTGGTGGTCATTTCGTCGCAAAGGCTACCACCCAAAAAATCTTGCGAGTTGGTTATTATTGGCCTTTCATCTTTTCGGATGTGCACAAGTTTGTTAGAAGTTGCCAAGCTTATCAACTCTTCACTGGGAAGCAAAAGTTAGCTGCCCGATCCCTATAGCCCGTGGTTGTTGAGGCTCCTTTTCAACATTGGGGGTTTAGGTTTCAGTGGAAAATTCAATGAGAATTCTAGTAATGGATACTCATGGACCTTAACTGCTACTGATTATTTTACTAAATGTGTTGAAGCTATTCTTACGAAATATGCTTCTATAAAGGTTGTTATGGACTTTATTGACGATAAAACTATTACTCAATTTGGTATCCCAGTGAAAATTACTATTGATAATGCTAGGGCGTTTAGTTCTTCAGAGTTTTCATCTTTTTGTTTTAAGTATGGCATTATTTTGTCCCACTCGTCAAACTACTATTCTTAGGGTAATGGTCTTGTGGAATCTAGCAATAAGAATCTTATAACCTTTATTGAGAAGATCTGTGAAAATTCTATCACTACAACAATTGATTTACTTTTCCTACTTATTCCACAATAAGTTATTTATGAAATTACTTCAATAAACATTAAAATAAATACTGCTGCAGATATCACACTGTAATACAGAAACAAACATATGCACAAGAATCAACACATCGACACAATTTTTTTGGACAACAGTTTCCGGAAAAACCCAATGCGGGAAAACCAGTGCAATAAGGGAGATTTTTATTATTCAACAATTCTTCAGTACAACAGGGTGTCAAACTAGCTTACCCAGAGAGAGAAAGAATTCTCCAGCACTTCTCCCAATCCCAGCGTCAGCTCGACTAACCTTTGCGTGGCTCTCCAACCCTCTGCGTTAGCCCCTGCTTGACTATGTCAGCCCTGGGCCTTTTTGCGTCACCCATGCAGGCTCAACTAGTGACTGCACAATGTTCTGCTGCCTCTGCGTCTGCCTCTCTTGCCTTAGCGCTGATCTTTAGTGGCTGATCCCGCCTCTGCTTCGTACTTGCTGCCTCCTGATCGCTCACTAGACCACTGGTTCAATTTTTTAGCTAACCCCGCTCCAGAAATTGAACTGATTGGTCTCCCTTAGTGTGTTCCCCAAGTGACCCTCAAGCCTCTTCTTATACTTTTCTCGTTGACACATGAACGACCGAGATTAAGTCCCTAATCAACGACTAAGATTAGATCTTGCTTGATCCATGACTTTTGGACCATTCTAACACAACTTTATATTAATTCACATTAATATTTGATTTTCCCTAAGTTTAGACTTAGGGACTCCATTAAAAATATTAATTATTTTAATATCTCCCAAACTGTTTAAAACCAACCCAAACCATTTCTGGGTATTGGAGACCTCATGTGCCTTAGCCTCTCCACCAATTTTCGTGGCTAGAGCACATCCGATGCTACCCCAAATCAACACTCCTTCTTAGCGAGGACTGTGCTCTAGTAATACTCCTCACTAAGCATCACTCTGATCATCTGACATCAGTCCCTGTGTTGACGCTAGGTCTGTTGCCTAACATCCTCTGCCTTGTCGCATCCTGTACTGCTACCCATGGCCCTGCCACTGCCACTGCTACATCCATACTGCATCTCCTCTGCATCTGTGCTGCTGCTGGTCCTTTCTCCCAACACTGTGTTTGCACTGGAACTCCCTCTGCATCCTTGCCGGTATTACTCTCATTTCTGCTACTGAAATGGGTTGTTTACCATCCCCATATTTTCCTTGAAGTAGTCAAACTTAGTCCTTCCAAGGGCCTTGGTGAGGATGTCCGCCACCTGTTCTCCTGTAAGAGTGTAGCTCAACTGTACAACTCCTCGTTTGACACAATCCCTGATAAAGTGACACTGGATATCAATATGCTTTGACCTATCATGAAACATTGGATTCTCAGAGAGCTTGATGCAATTCTGATTATTGCACATGATCCTGGTCGCCTCCATATTCCTTCTGAATAGGTTCACAAGCAATTTTCTAAGCCATATGGCCTCACACGAAGCTGTGCTTGCCGCCATATATTCTGCCTCAGATGAGCGTAGAGCCACAAAGTTTTGTTTCCTACTGCACCAGGAGGTCATTCCTGATCCAATGTTGAAACAATACCCAGAAGGTACTTTTCCGATCCACTGAACTTCCTGCCCAATCTGCATCAGTAAATCCACTCAATCTGATATCCTTACTCCTGGTGTACAAGAGTCCATAATCGACTATTCCCTATAAGTACTTGAGAACATGTTTGGGTGCTGCCTAGTGCGCCCTCTTCGGTTCCACCATGAACTGACTGAGGGAGTTTACAATGTAGCAAATGTCTAGCCTGGTATTGACCAAATACATCAGGGACCCTATGAGCTGCCTGTATAGGGTGGGATTGACATCCTTGTCTTCTGATGCATCAATCTTCTTCTAGTTGGTGATCATTGGCACAGCCATACGTCTACAATCCTCCATCCCAAATCTTTTCAGGATTTCTGTAGCATACCTCCCTTGCCCAAGGAAGATTTCTCCCTTCTGTTGCCAAACTTCCAACCCTAGGAAGTAGTGCATTCGTCCCAAATCCTTCATATCGAATTCTGAGGCTAGATTCTTCTTGCAGTCCCTAATGAGTCTGGATGATCATGTTGGAAAGAGATCATCCACATACAATACTAAGATTAGCGACTCGTTCTCTATAAACAGATAGTAGAGATTCGCATCTGCGTCACTCTTGACAAACCCCATCTTCTGCAAGTAGCCATCTATTCGACCATACCATGCTCTCAGTGCCTGTTTCAGCCCATACATGGCTTTCTTCAATCTGCATACATAAGACTTCTTCTCATGAGTTTCAAAGCCCTTTGGTTGTTCAGTGTATACGTCCTCTTCTATTTCCTCGTTTAGAAATGCCGTTTTGACATCCATCTGATGGATCTCCCATCCCATTTGAGCTGCAAGAGATACAACGATTCTAATAGATGTATACCAGGGCGAAGGTCTCCTCACAGTCAATCCCTTCCTTTTGAGCACACCCCTTAGCCACAAACCTCGCCTTGTATTTCTCAACACTGTCGTCTGCAGCATATTTGATCTTGTAGATCCATCTTGAACCTACCACTGATCTGTCTTGAGGCCATGGCACCACCTCCCAGACATCGTTTATGATTGTGGAGTTGTATTCCTCCACCATCAGATCAAGCCAAACCTGATGCTGAGCTGCCTCCTTGAAACTGGCAGGGTTTCCATCCTGAGCTACTAATGCTTGATATCTATCTGGCTGTTTTCGCTCCCTCTTATTGTTTCTTGGCACACCGATGAAGTCCTCTGCATCTCGCAGAATCTGATGAAGTTCCCTGCTAGTTCTTCCTCTGCTAGCAGGTGCTTTTGTCCGCTCCTCCTCATCCTGAGAATCTTCCTGTCTTGAGGAAGAATTCTTTACTTCCGTTGGTTGAAAAGGCTTAACCAACGGCTCCTCTTTCGCCTGCTCCTCGAAGGCATCTCGCGAGATCTTTTGAAAGCTCTGTCCTCCAAGTACTTTACATCTCGTTGTACTCCTACCTTCCGGTTCCCTGGAAGATAGATTCTGAATGTGTTATTTTAGGTATGTTCTATGCTAGAGCAATTTATTTCAATTTTCACAGTTAGCTCAATATCTTTTCCAGATTAGCAATCACATCAGCATTAAAGTAAACTGCAAATAGAACATAAATATAAATCGCAAAAGACAAGCCAAGACAAGAGGACACAAGATGTGGCGCTAGCCAGGGACAAACCCCATTGTGGGGAAACCCATGATCAATTCTTCTTATATGTTCTTCAATAGTTCAACAAAGAGAGAGAGATAGTATGTTTACAACAGAAGTCAAGACTTTGACTTATCTAGATAAGAGAATAGATCATCTCTAAGAAGATGATTTATGAGATTAGTTGAAGACATGCTGCTTCAATTGATTCTCCAAGGTGACTTTTTCACCTATCGTTGTGCTGCATTTCGTCATCATGTTGCATCTCACCGTGTTCTCGATAGTTCCGGCTTCTGCTCTCTGCGTCAGCGTCCTGGCTATTCCAGTAGTTCCGACTTTTGCCCTCTGCGTTAGCTTTCTCGACCGTTCCGACAGTTCCATCTTCTGCCCTCTGCGTCAGCTTTCCTGATAGTTTTCGATAGTTCCGGCTTCTGCCCTCTGCGTCATCTTTCCCGACAGTTCTTGATAGTTTTGGTTGTTCCTAACAGTTCCGGCATCTGCCCTCTACGCCAACTTTCCCGGCAGTTCCGGCTTCTGCCCTCTGTGTCAGCTTTCCCAGTTGTTCCGACAGTCCCTAGTAGTACTGGTTGTTCCCGACAGTTCCGGCTTCTGCCCTCTAGATTAGGGCAGTGTTATCCTTTAGGATCTCTCCTCCTACTAAAACCCAAATACAAGTAGAGAGGAAGAGATCCCAAGTGTGTTGAAATGACTTGAAGGCCACCTCTATTTATACTAAAACGTTGAGCACAATTGGGGTTTATTTGGTTACTGGCCGACCTTGACGAATTGTCCCATAACACAAATAAATTCATATCTCCATGAATACTTATTGGAATCGGATGATCTTTAGATCAATCCTACACCTCTCGATGAGAGGGATCCAAGAAAATTACTAGCTTCCATTAATAAGATGACCCACATGGAGTTTGGCCCTAGTTGCCAATTTTAACAGTATGCCTTAGCGTTTTCGCTATATCCCATCAGATATCCCTTTTTCCGTAGTCTGAGCCAACTTCTTCCTCTTTTCTTTGGGTATGCGATAATATGCTAAATTCCCAAAAATCCAAAAATAATTCACTGCAGGTGTCTTCCCTGTGAAGACTTTCTCTGGAGTAATCTTGTCCAATGCCCGCTGAGGAGTCCTGTTCTGAACATAGACTGTTGTGTTGCATGCTTCCGCCCATAGGAATTTTTGCATATCCTGATCATACATCATGGCCTTAGCTGCTTCTACAATAGTCTCGTTCTTTCTTTTTGCTACCCCATTCTGCTCCGGATTCTAGGGAGCTGTCCACTCTCTTTGATGCCCTCCTTAGCGCAAAAATCAGTGAAGTCTTTATCGACATGTTCTCCACCATTATCTGAGCGCAAACCTTTTATTTTCTTCCTAGTCAGATTCTCCACCAGAGCCTTGAACTCCTTGAATTGACAAAAAACCTCATCCTTGGTTTTCAGAAAATAAATCCAAGTTTTCCTTGAGTGGTCACCAATGAAGGTAAGGAAATACTTGGCACCACTGGGAGCTTAGATGGACATAGTTCTGCAAATATCTAAGTGTATCAATCCTAGTACACTCTTGGCCCTGTGTTTGCTCCTAGGAAATGTTGCCTTGGCATAGTTTCCTAGAGCGCATCCCCTGCATACATCATCTCGTTCCGTACTCAGATCTAGAACTCTTGTTACAGTGCTCTTGAGAATTCTCAGAGCTCCATGGTGCAAGTGACCCATCCTACTGTGCTATGGTTTGTTCAAGTCTTTGTCCCCATGACTGCCTATTAGTGCCATTGGAGATTCTAGTTGTAATCTATACAACCGATTACTTTTGATCCCGATCTGCACTTTCTTTTTCCAGCTTGGGTGTTTGACGAATACCTTCTCCTTGATGAAGTAGATGTCATAGCCCTTGCCTTGTAGTTGCGATACAAAAAGTAAGTTCATCCCCAATCCCGGTACATGCAACACATTTGTAGCACAAAATCGTTCTCCTGATTCTGTCTGAAAGACTATGGTACCCTTCCCTACTGGAGTACACTTTGCCTTGTTCCCCATGGTGATCTGAAAGTTCATCTTCTCTTCTTGATATTCTGAGAAACACTCCCTGATTCCCGTCATATGCCACGAGGCTCCACTATCTATATATCATACTTCTAATGATGCAACACTAGTGATACACGCTACTTCTTCTAGCCTGGAAGCTAACATAGAGAAATCAACATCTCTTTCTCTCGTGCAATCTTCTGAAAATTTGTGTGAGTCGCCTGACGTGGATGGTTTTGCATTGTGGGTTCGACCCATAACTAATTTTCCCTTCCTGTCTTTGATTACTCGCTCTGATACCATGTGAAAATTCTATCACTGCAACAACTGATTTACTTTTCCTACTTATTCCACTATAAGTTATTCATGAAATTACTTCAATAAACATTAAAATAAATACTGCTACAGATATCACACCGTATTACAGAAACAAACATATGCGCAAGAATCAACACATTGACATAATTATTTTGGACAATAGTCCTTGGAAAAACCCAATGCGGGAAAATCGGTGCAACAAGGGAGGTTTTTATTATTTAGCAATTCTTCAGTACAACAGGGTGCCAAACTGGCTTACCCACAGAGAGAAATAATTCTCCAACACTTCTCCCAATCCTAGCGTTAGCCTGACTGACCTCTGCGTGGCTCTCCAACCCGTTGCATCGGCCCCTGCTTGATTGCATCAACCCCGGGCCTCTCTGCGTCACCCACACAGGCCTAGCTAGTGACTCGGCAGTCTTTTGTTGCCTCTGCGTCTCCCGCTCCTGCCTCAATGCTGATCTTCAGTGGCTGATTCAACGTCTCTGCTCTGTACTTGCTGCCTTCTGACTGCTCACCAGACCACTGGTTCAATTTCTCAGCTAACCTCGCTCCAGAAATTGAACTGACTGGTCTCCCTCAGTGTGTTCTCCAAAGCCTCCTCTTATACATTTCTCGTTGACACATCAACTACCGAGATTAAGTCCCTAATCAACGACTAAGATTAGATCTGGCTTGATCCATGACTTTTGGACCATTCTAACACAATTTTATATTAACTAACATTAATATTTTATTTTCCCTAAATTTAGACTTAGGGACTCCATTAAAAATATTAATTATTTTAATATCTCCCAAACTATTTAGAATCTGTCCAAACCTTTTCTGGGTATTGGAGATCTCATGTGCCTTAGCCTCTCGACCAATTTTCATGGCTAGAGCACATCTGATGCTACCCCAAATCAACAAGATCAAGTATGCATTATGGGCATATAGGATTACAAAGAAGAAAGCTACTGGAAAAAGTCCCTTTGAGTTGGTGTGCACCTTAGGGTCCAAGTTTATCAACTCCTTCAACAGTTTACTAATGATAAAGATGTTGTGCAACATAGAATTGATCAGATAATGGAGTTGTATGAAACTCCTCTTAAAGCTTTTGATCATATTTGTAAAATCAATCTAGCATTAAAAAGAATTTTGACAAATCTTCTCAAGTTAGACCTTTGTAGGTTGGAGACATGGTACTATTATGGCTCTACAAGAACGAAAAGCCAGGAAATCATGGGAAGTTCGACAACTTATGGCTTGGACCTTACATCATCAGAGGAATTGCTAGACATAATTCCTTCTACTTGAGCACATTGGATGGTGAACCGCTTGACCTTCCTATAAATGGCCGAATGCTCAAGTTCTATAAATTTGACATCTGATGCCATTGGGCATCCTCTGTGTTGTATCTCTAACCCTATTCCTTGTTATTTTAGTTATTAGAGTAGGTTTTATTTCAACTTGTCTATTTCATTTCATTAGATTAGTTTTATTTCAGTATTGTTAGAGTAGTTTCTATTTACAAAGCTTCTATTGCAGTACTTGATATCATGTGATGATTTTTGATTTATGATTGAATGGATATCTATCTGATTTACCCTATTTGATGTGGATGCAGATTCTAGATTCTCACATTACTTCACGGAAGCCACGTTTCCCCATTTAGAGCCAGATGTTGACCACCCACATGTCAACTACCCCTTGACTAGAGTGCAGTGCAGAGCAGTCAATTTTTTTTCTAGCTTTCATCATCATCATCATCATCATCATACAGTTTCTGGCCTTTATATGTAATCCAAATTTTGTTTCCTTATGGGCGTTGATGTGAAAATGATTCTAGTATGTTTATAAAGATGTGTAAAACATCTAGGTAAGCCTATGATGTTTACCAAAGAGATTCACTCTAGGGAGTTTTTTTTCCTCCGCCAACTATCTGTGTTTTTAAACATTTATAATTGGTAGAGTTTTTCTCCCAAACATGCCCCAAAGCTAGAGTTGGGATCGATGGTAAGGTCTTAGGTGAGGCCTAGTATATCGAATCTATGCAATTTCTCATACTAGATCATTTGTAAAGTGTCGTAGAATTTGGTTGAGTCTAGAGGTCATGTTTTTATTGCCAAAATTCCCCTTCTATATGGGAATTTTATGTAATATTTCATGTAAAGACGTAAAAGGTGTTGTCTATAGGATTTCTATGGGGGTACGAGTATTTAATTTTACACCTCAACTCCTAAAATTTCTATCTAGACACTTCAAGGTTGGAAAAGTATGTTTAATCCCCTCTAGAGTCATTATTATTATTTTCAGGCAAAAATGGCGAAATAATTAGCCAGAAATGAGTCAAAAAAATAAAATGAGAAAATAAAATTTTCTCCACGTGAAAAAATAATTAAAAAGGGAATGTGCACTTTCCAAAAAATGGATCAAATTCAAAATAAAGAAAAGTCTCATTTCCATGGCAGAAAAGACCCACAAAAAATTCGTTGGGCTAGAAGGAAAATATTTTCTCAAGGAAATCAATTTTTTTGGTCCAGGTGGTTATTTTGAATGAGGGAATTCCAAGAAAATTACTTTTGAAGATTTTCTAGTGGTCCCAAACCACCCAAAAATCAAAGATTGGTCCATCCATCACATCCATCAAGGAAGTCGATTTTTTTTGGAGATCTGTGTAGCAGTAATCAAGGGTTCGAAATTTTTCGACAAGGATCAAGCCATGGATCAAGTCCAACTAGCCGTTTTTTCCACTTTGAGGCTCTCATGCTCTCATTTTTCTATATAAGGAAGCTCTAAGCTTTCCATCGTAATATCATGTAATCTTGAGCTCTTGGTCAAGCAAGGCTCTGCTACTTCATAATATTTTTTTTGGGCGATAAAATAAGTGTCTTTGGGGCAAAATTATGGTGTTATTCTTCAGTGATATGGTATAATGTCTCTAGTCTCTTGTGTTTAATGTTCTACTAGTGCTTCACATTGTTATTTCCATTAGCTCCTGAAAATTCATTGGTGTATAGTTATCTTGCATTGTTATTTAGATTTGGAGAAACACACTAGGTGGAGCAGATTTATTGGTTTTCGGTTAAACCTTTGGACTCCTCTATCACTATGCTATCCAAAACTCTGTGGATCTAACAATTATCTATCAAGTGTGTAGAAATATTTTTGTTGATTAGATCTTGGATACTTGGGGATATTCTCGGTTGAATTAACCAACTAGCCAAGCATAGAAGCTGAAGAACCCATATTGGGTCACTTGAAGACTTATCATTCGAATAAGAAAAGGGGTTTTCTTTACCATTTGCTCTAGATCTTATTTCAAAACATTTTCAAAATTCTTCGAAAATTATTTGAGAGCTTTGATGAATAGATCTACTACTTAAAGAGCTTGTATTATTAAATTTGTGAATAAATCTAGTGTATATATCTCCATCTAACCTTATATATATTTCCATCTATTTGTATATATTGTTGGGTTTTCTTGAGTTTCTGTTGCAGATCTGAAAGAAGGCATCAATTTGGGCTTGGATCTATTTGTATATATTGTTTGCAGGTTCTATGCGATCAATATTTTGAAGAATATCAATTTCAGAAGCTAGTATTAGCTTCTTAGCCTAGACCACTGGGGCTTTGAAGGTCAACAAATTATTTTTAAGGGTTGTCTAGCCCTTTTTGGAAGGCCGCAAAGGTTTTGAGGGCTTCTTTTGCCTCAAGACTGAGTTTCTCAGGGATTTCACCTCTATAAAGTTTTTGCAATTTTTTTTAAGGGTTTTGCTTGGGGTTTTGGATATCATTTTCTTTAGATCTCACACTTGAGCTAGCCAATAGCCTTGAAGGGTTATTTTTGGCATCAAGAAGGGTTTGGGTATCATTTTTGTGGTCCATAAGTTTTTTAAGGCTCTTTCTTGTAGGCCGCAAACATTCTAGGCCTCTTTTCCCTTGCCCGCAACCCTCTAGGGCTTTATTTCTTTGCCATTGAATTTTATTTGCCAACCCTTGCCTTTGCACGTGCTTCGACAAATTTTTCAAGGATTTCTACACATTTTGGCATAAAAATCGATTTCAAAGCTTGACATCAATTGCAATTTTTTTTAAGGAAGCCACATACATTTTTTGGCCTATTTCCTCTAGTCTGAGGACTCTTCCTTGACTGAAGCATAATGTTTGATAGTATTGGAGTCATCCAATTTTTTGAAGTGAATTTGAGCCTTGATCTTAAGAGAATCATCAAAAAAAAATTTAATAAAATTTAAATAAAAATTTGTCATTAATTTTCTGGGCTGGCCGTAAGATTTTGGAGGTTTTCCTCCTCAAGCCGTGGGCTCTCTTGTGACTAGTGAAATATTTTGTTGAAGGTCGAGTGCCCTTGAGGGTTGGATAAACCTTGTTTGAGGTGTTTTGAGTTATAATTGATAGCTAATCTGATTCATCTTTTCATCTTGAGGAGGTTTGGTTATGAAGTTCTCTTTCATCATTGTAACCCTCCTTGAGATTGAAGAGTCATTTCCCTTGTCAAAAAGAGACTTCTTCTCTTGTAATAATATAATATAATCTTGTTCTTGAGGGAGCTTGGGATGTCTGTCCATTGGTATCCCGCCTTCTCATTTAAGAGGAAGGTCTTCTCTTTCCCTTTTCTCTTAGATCTAGATTACTAACTTGTTTCTCCTGCATTAGTATTTTCATAGTTTGGAGCTGATCTCTTAATTGCATTCATTAACTACTTGATCTATTGCATTTGGAATTATTCTTGTCTTTGGTTTGATTTGCAAGTTGAAGATTTTAAGTGGTCTCTTTCTAATCTTGTTAGCAATCTCATTTGCGATCATTTACATATGCTTTCATTGTAAAATTTTACTTGTTCCCATTGTCTAATTTGAGTAAATTCATCTTAAGAAGTATTTATTGTTAAAGGTATTTGAGACATTGACATCTAATTTGATTGCATCTCTATTGTTTCATTGAGTAACATTTATTTTGTTTCATTGTTCATTGTTGTAAGCTGATCATCTTGTGCTTATAAGTGAATCTTGGTTATAAGTGAATTGACTCTTTCTTCTATTGAAGCATTTTGTCTCATTGAAACATTTGCATTTGCATCCTAGATCTAATTTGCATCTTAAAATTTACCTCCAAGCGTAAGCTTGGTTGATAGAGAGATAGGACAACCTTCTTCATTTCCAATTTGAGAAACTTGACCCTTAGCAACGGTTAAAACAAGTGACCTTGTAGTTCTCTTGTGGTCGAGTCCCTTGTAGGAACAAAGGCACTTGGGTTGTTAAGACTACTGGGTAGGTTTCGTTAATGAGGCCTTAGCCTCCTTCCCCAATAGTTCTCCCAACAACGTTTTTCTAAGACTTGTTTCAAAATAATTGAGGAGAAGGCTTTCACCTTAGAATAGGCATATAATTGAAATCAACCAAGATCTTGCATCCCACATAGGTAGATCTTGCATCTTCATTTTGCATTTCAATTGATTATCTATAATTGGAATCGTGAGCTCAATTTGTTTATTTGCTAAACTTATTCTGTTACACTTGCCATTTCCAAGTTTATCATTTGCCGAATATTATTTTTACTTGAAGTACAAGTCATATATATATTGCAAGTATATTTCTTATTGCTCATATACCTAGTTGTTGTAATCTTTTGATCTCTCATACTAACTTTGTCTTGAAGCATTGCTTCTCTTTAATTTGAGATATAGTTATTTTGTGCAAGTACTTTAATTTGAATTTGAGCATTATCATTAAGGCATTGGTCTCATCATTGTTTATCTTGTAAAGTGTCGTATCAATTTAATCAAATCTATATCTAATAATTAACATTGCTCAATAATAATAATTTACTTGCCATTTAACCTTAAATCATGTTGCCTAGGGGATTGATTGCGTTGCCCTTAGTCTCCTAAAACTTGTTGTTCTACCCCCCATAGCTTGTATAGGAGAGAGCTTAAACAGAGTGAGTAGGGAATAGGTGACAACCCCTACTCTGAGTGTTTCACCTTAGGTGTACACTTTGGGCAACAACACACCTAATAGGATTAATTACATGATCATCCGTAACACAGTGTGGTAAATTACCTACAAATCTTGAGCGAAAAGGACGTTTGAAGGGAAGGTTTGTGTGCATTATTAGTGTGCCCCTAACATTGAATATGGTCCAGTATGATACTTCAATGGTTTTTGTCCCTAATGATGTTGATCTCACTTGATCTTGAGGGCATTTTCAAGTGGTTCATTACACATGCAACAAAGATCCCTTAAGGGATGGCTTGACACCTCTCTAGCACCACTCAGAGGATGTCGAGCCACTTTGGAGAGCACATATGAGTTTGCAGTGCCAACGTTGCCCCCTTGATATCGGTGTTGCAAACATCGTGATATTATTGCGAAATCGAGACTTTTTTGCCTAATGTTTGCTGATTTTTACCTGTATATTGGTGGTATCTTAATTTTGTCGATGTTTGCTAATTTTTATTGATATTTTCTCGATTTTTTTTTGATTTCCATACCCTTGCCGATTTTATCCTGATGTCAATGTTTGACATTGTGGATTTTTGAGTAGCTTGGGAGGTACTCCAAGCCCTAGGGTTCTGGGATTGGAGGCCAAAGCGACACAAGAGTCACTTGTGGGCTTGGAACCCAAGCATGGGGTTTTGCACCCATCAGGATTTGGGCCAAAACCATGAAGCACTTTGGACAAGTGATGGAATGAGATGATAGAGGGCGTAAAGGAGAATCCAATGCTTCAAGAATCGTCGAATTGCAAGTTGTCCTTAGCAAGATATGAATTTTTGAAGTCATGGAGTTGGTTTGCACCATAAGTGTCAAGGCCGACTTGATGATAATAAGCCAAATGACAGTTGGACAAGCCCTGTTAGACGTTAGGAGGAGCCCTTTCTATGAGTATAAATAGAGAGATGAGATGAGTCATTTGAACTCATCCAAAAGTGCAATACAAGAGCTCGTTCGAGGTGAAGAAGAACTCGGTCAAGCGAGCAAGAGGTTCTGTTGAGGCCACAACAAGGAGGCAAGGACAACGAGGTAGTTGGGGACTGTTTCAGGGCTCGTTGAGGGTATCCGAGCTGCTGTTGAGGACCAAGGAGCTGGGTTGAAGGCCGAGTTTAAACAAAGGTTGACATAAGTTTGTTTGGGGGCAGAAAAGAGGTAACGATAGGCTTGTTTGGGTGGGCTCTAGGTCACAAATAAGGATACCACTTCAAAACAGGGCAGCATGGAAGGTTTTGGGGCTGCAAAGTGCCCAAAACAACAACCCACGCTTGGATGACCTTACCTTGATTAGGCCGTAGTAAAAGAGGGTTGTCTTGATGTGTGTTTAAGTGTTGTTGCAGTGTGCCAATGCCCTAACCAGGGACAACAATACAACAGACTCGGAGCAACAATTGTGTCTTGTGTTGGGTCAAAGATTTGACTTGTTTTTGATCGGTTTTTCTAGCAGCTCGTGGGAGCCAAATGTTGGAGTTGTCTTGGACGTAAAGAAACTCCAACTAGGAGCAGATCTTGTAGTGATTGGATTGGGTGCCATTGGTCTGGTGGAGGGCAGTGTGTTGGCTACCCAAAGTAGCCCTAGACTAGCAGTCTTGAAGTGACGAAAATAGTTGAAGATTGGGTGAAATTTAGAGCCTTATGAGTAGCTCTTTGATGGATGAAAGAGGCTACTAGAAGGCAACTTGGAGCTCAAGGTATCGGGCAACCTAGAGAGCAGACTGGATCACCCTATGTACATGCAACAAAAGTGACTTGCAGCAGTGGTAGGTGGCAGCCCTCCTGGAGTCTCGATGTGTTTTCCTTTAAAGGACTAAGGGGCAATTAGAGAGTAGTACAAAAGCGAAGGACTGACAAGACAAGATACGACATAGAAGTTGCAACGAATATTGTCATTGTATCTTGTATACCATATATTGTTGTATTATTTAGAATTGGTTTAATATAACAAAAATTGGGTTGTACATTATTGTACAATACTTGTTAAAAAATGTGTATAATTGTGCAAATGTGATTTACTGCTTTATATTTTCCCGCTGTGCAAAGTAGTTCTTGTTGAGATTCTTGGTTTAGTAGCGTCAGAGATTTTAAGATTCTAACCTAGACCCAAGATCATGGAAATTCAACAACAACATTGGGTTGTATGCCCCTTGCTACACCTCTAGATGTTGAATTGTTGAGCCAAGAAGGTAAGGCACTGGCTTGATTGATGATGTGCCCAGATGGACCCAGAATACCCCCAGGTTAGCCTTGACCCTGTTTGATGGGTGTTGCCTTGTTTTGGAGCCCAAATGATGATGGAGACCACTAAGATGGTTTGGGAGGGATAGCACACCATGCTTTGATGCCAATGCTTGCTCCTAGTGTTGCCATGTCACCCGTGTATGCCCTAGAAGGTGGAGGAGGTGTTACTTGGAGATGTACCCATGCACTTCGGTGATGTCCCTTGGAGAGAGGAGCACTCTTGGACCCAACTTGCTTGATGGAGATGTACATTTTTGGAGGATGATGCTATGTTGGAGAGCTTTTCCTTCCACGAGTGTGGAGGATTTATGATGTAATTCTTATGTTTAATCATTTTGTAAAATCATCTAAAGGTCGGGTTGTAACTTGTGACCTTTAGGCCTACTTAAATCCTCCAAACATATTTTTAGGGCTTTTTTGTTGTAAATTTGTGAACTGACTTGGTTTCCCTCTTATAAATAGAGGGGTGTCACTTTTACTCATTCATCATCACACACACTTTTTTCTCTCTTGAGTGAGTGCACACTAGTTCACTTGTCTTTTGTGTTGGTCGCTATGGATGAAAGGAGCGAATTGTCTTTGGAGGGATATTTTTGCATGGAGAGACTATCTTTGGATTGGTGAAGTGATTCTTGATTGGATGGTGTAAGTTTATTGACATGTTTCTTGCATTTTGCATGTAATTTTCTGAAATTAGGGTTTCTATTATGCCATATTTAAAAGTGTAAAATCATTCATGAAATCTTGTTTCTAGAATCTATATGTTATGCAAAATGTCTTTCAAGAATCCATTAAAGGAACTTGTTGCATGTATCCTTTGACCTTAAATCTCTTACCACAAGAAGTCACTTGGGTGTCTAAGAGAAGATTTTCAATCTTCCACCCTCTTTATCTAAGTCTTCCTATCATTGACCTCACCAATTTTTCTTCCATAGCCCAATTGAATAGAGACACTAGTCTAGTTGTGGGATCACCTTGTAAACTTACCTCATTTACAGAGACAGGGCGATAAGTTGAAATTTATCGCGATAATTTTAAATTATCGCCCTACCTTCCGATGCTACTCACATCAACAATATTATTATTTGCTCCTAGTCCAGTGTGACCTCCCCTAAGGTCCTTCCTCCAGGAGCGACACTAATAGGAGACATTGATTGATATAGTGTGCCTAATGTAATCCATGTTTGCCACCTTACCTCATTTCCTTACTTCTTGGTAACTAGGGTTAGGGTTTGGTTTTAATTTGCATTTTATGGTATTTTTGGCACTTATATGTTATTGTCCTATTGATAGAAATCTATGTTACCAGGAAACGTGGGTTCGGGTACGGGGACGGGGATGGGGACGTCATTTTCTGAAATAGGGTGCGTGGGTTCGTCGGGGGTATATATATATATATATTAATATAATATAAAATATATTTTATAAATTATAAATAAGTGAATTTGTATAGTTTTTCACTTTAAACAAGAAAACAAAATATTATGGTTTAAACTTTAAATATTTAAACATGCACATCATTGAACATTCAACATTCACAATGAAATTTCAAAATTTCTAGTTTTATATCAAGTGCAAATTGGAGTTTACATATTAATAAGAATCATGATATATGTCCATTGTCATTCTACATTCAAAATTTGCCTTAACGCATCTCCAAACAAAAACTAGGAAATTTTAAAATACTAAAATAAAAATAGCTAATAGTGAACAATGGCTTCCTCAAGCCATGTCATCAACATCACTCAGATCTTCAATTAGCATGCTCTCCAAGTAGGAATCACTCTCATCTTGATGCTCTTTTTCATCCATAGCAACTAGAGGTGGCTCAATAAGGCCATCTGTTGGTATCTCCTCGCCCACACACATAGCATCATTTGTGTATTGGTCCCATCTCTTGAAAGGACCCTCCTTGTAACCAAGATCTTTTTGAGATATGAGACAAAGTGTGCTATGAATGTACACTAAGTTCTCTGCCTTCTTTGAGCCCAACCTATTTCTCTTTACCGAATGGATAAAGGCATAAGTACTCAAATTCCTCTTGAAAGATGTAGAACTAGCTACTTGGAATATTAGGGGAAGCCCATTAAATTAATTAAAAATTTAAAAATAAAAACTAAAATGAACTCCAAAGAACCCGATTTTGGGGTTCCAAGTACCCATCATCAGGGTTCTTCATATCTGTCAAGACAAAAGAACCCAAATTTTTTTAATGGAGAACCCGGTTCTTCATAGAAGAACCCGGTTCTTATGGGTTCTTCTCAGAAGCACCCATACAAGAATTCGGTACTTGGGTTCGAGAACCCGGGACGGGTTCGGGAACCCGTGCAACATAGATAGAAATTGCATTTAACAAATTGAAAAGGCAAAATCTAGCATTAGTTGCATTTTCACCCCAAAGTAGGGCTAACGATTAGATATTTATTGCTGTTTTATGCATTTAAAACCATTAAAAACCTTCAAGTTTCCTTATTCCTTGCTTACCTCTTGAAGCCTTCACCCTTTGTTGAATCTATCAGTAAGATGGTATTTATTATTTGTTATATGCTATTGCATGCTGTAAGTCTACATACCATAAAAGCCCTAGTTTATAACAACCTTCTTCTAGTCTATTAGGGTTTGTGGAAAGTGTGCTTGAATACTTGTAAATCTTATCTTAGCCTTCAAGGTTTAGCTAGTACATTTTCCCATAATCTATTAGACTCTTATGACCTTTGAAGCCTCGTTTGTTGAAAATTTGTCTAGGTGATTTCATCTATGACTCCCTTAGAGAGCCTTTTGGCTTGGAACCCTAGTCATCTAACCTCTAAGCGTTTATTGGGAAGCCTCTCTTGTGGGGATAACATCCACCACTAAATAGCAAGAGGGAGGTCACTGAGGTGACAATGGTGGCTGATCTCAGTGTTGCCATAAGACCTAGGTTGCCTAGTGAGGCTTTGCGCTTGGCCTGCTGGATTTTGTGGTAACAATCCATACTTGACTTAACTATTATTAGTAACTCACTAATCGTTTTGGTTACTTAAAATAATATGGCCATTGATTAAGTATTAAAGTGGCTTTTTAAAACTTTTGACTCCAAGTATTGAAGCTATAATACACACCAACAACCTCACATGGCCCCTAAATCAATCTTACATTTATCGCTATTGGCAATTTATTGCTGGAGGTCCAAAATTTAAATTATCGGCAATATCAGTTAAAATATCAGAAATTATTGGGAAACTTCAAACAATACAAAGATAATCATTTTTTTCTCAATGTTTTAACTACTAAAACAACATCAACATCAAACAAACATATTCCTACATAAATATGAAAATAAAATCGATATATAAGATGTCAAGTTATACATCAGACATTGATATTGAAACATAATATTTGTCACGAGTCATAAGATCTAATAGGATGATACAAAATCATATCAAAACAAAAATAAATGTATCTCATGAGATGAATCACGACAATGAAAACAATGGATTTCCCCTTGTTTGCTTGATGGAAAATGGTCACAACATCCTCAACTGGACCAAAAGATTGGTTGACACAAAATACATAAAATATTCAAATTTTGAATAGAACATATAATTCATGTGCATGCATATGAATCCGAATTATTATACATAAATATGCAACATATCTCATGTTTGTAGCAAGTCTGCATATAACTAAAATATTATCGAATGCAACCCATCTCTAAACAAAAAAAGATGAATAGAGAGGCTCTAAATGGCCTCTGAAATCCAAAGATAATCATGCTACAACAATTAGCTACATAACATCAAAATCATTGCCTATATTGGGATCCTAGTTATCAAGATCACCCTTTGAGCATTAAAGTAAGATAGGAAAAGCTTAACATCCTAATCAATGATTTTGCTTGAGAGAAGTGTACATTTTTACTAGGGTCATGAAGGAGGAGCTCAACAGCCAATGCCACCAACATCGAGGTACATAGAGGGCTTGGTGATCTTGATTAAATGTTAGTTCCATACTCTCATACATCATAGAATGTAGTAGAAACATTGCAATCCCGCCAATCCTGAAATCCTAAAAACTGTTAAGTCTGCTGGATTTTGGGTGTGGTCTAAGATTCTACTTTCTCCATATGAAATACAATGAGGTTGGAACTACTCTGAAACATCCTGAGTCAATTAGTGGTAATGTTAAAAATTTAAGAGTGGGAAAATGTCACTTTTACTTTAAGAATTTAATATATACCATTAACTACTAGGTTATGTATCTCATGAGATGAATCATGGGAAATGAAAACAATAGATTTCCTTTTGTTTCCTTGATGGAAATAGTCAGAATATCCTCACAGCTCAATCCCCTAACTCGCTTTTGAAAATTAGGGTCAAAAGAAAAAAATGTTAATAAATTGAAATTTACAGAGAAAGGGCGATGATTTTGAAATTATCACGATAAATTGAAATTATCATGATAATTTCAAAAGGGCAAGTTATTACGATAATTACTGCCAATATTATTGCTGAGGTTGGTTTTGGCAGTATTATCACTTTAAGTGCAACACTGCCCTGAATAACCTGAACACAAAAAGTTGTAGTTCTTTTGCTTCACTTCATCTCCAGAACTTGGGACTCGGTGCTGCTGCAATAGACTCTTGTATCCTTTGTGTTTTTTGCCAGAAATTTCATTACATCCACCAAAGCAATCAACTGGCCTTATCCTTTCATTAAAGGCAGGATTTCCCAATATCCACCTAATAAATTGGATTCATACTGACAGGTGGTGCTTTGCAACTAATGTATCTTGGTGGATCTTTATCTGAGTTATTGTGTAAAAGATATACTTTATTAGTTTAAAAATAATGTTTTTCTTCCTCATCCAATTGCTCTTCGTCTGAGTCTCCTCTCTTTGTGCATGAGATTTATTTGAACTGTTCATTTGAAAGAGATACGTTATTAGTTTAAAAATAATCATCTTCATCCTCATCTAGTTTCTCTTCATCTGAGTCTCTTCTTCTCATGTATGAGTTGCATGCAGGTTTGTCTCTCCAATTTTTAGTGTGGTAGTGTGAGTTTGATGTGTGATTGGGATGCACATTTGTCATCTCTGTTTGGTACACAAGGTGTCTGTCTGTTGTACGACACACTTGTTTTCTCTGCTACATTATTGAAATTTCTGCCAAGTGTCTTTGCACTCTGGTCCTCTCTGTTTTTCTGTGATGACATGCGCGAGTATGTGTGACGGATCTCACATAGGGCTTTTCTCTCTGCTTTTGTTTGATCAGGGTCACATTTTTGTGGTATGCTCTGTGTGGCTTTGTTTTTGTGGGTTTCTGCTATGCACTGCATTATTTTATTCTGAGCTGGTTCAGAAATTCGTTTAGGGAAAGAAAGAATGGAACTCCTGTTCAGTTGTCACGTGTTTGCATTCATTGGTTTATCTGTGTTTATACAACTTGTCAAGTTCACTTCTTTTCGTGAGTTGCTTGTCTTTATCTGTCATCTGTCTTCTTGCATGTTTTTCCCTGTAGTTGCTTCGATAAAATTCTCTAAAATGTGACCTTAATAAAAATCTAAAAACCTTTTAGCTTGCCTCTTCAGTTTGCAGGGCCAAGATATCTGAGCCTTGTTTTCCTTTAGGCATGTCCAATCTCTAATCTTCACATTATCCATAATCAATATCTTGCTTATACCATGTTGAAAAATGAATTCAAATACATGGGAGGTGTGCAATATAGTATTTTATATAAATGTAGTTGTCATATACAATGAGTTGAGTTACTGTATTTTATTCAATATGCAGTTTTAATTTGTTTTCATAGAGCATTACGTCATATTAAATTAGAATGCTCAAGGTTGGTTGAAAGACACTACAATTGAATCTTAAGTATTACTTTGTAAGAATGCTTCAAAGTTTGGTTGAAAGACACTAGATTTAAATCTTATTTGAGTATTTGGCTATTTGAACTTATTGTTGGTTTCAATGTGTTCAAATCTTTATAAAAATAATTATAGTTTTGGAGATGATTAGGTTTGGAGCATTTCAAAGACTATCAAAGATTTTGGAAAATCCATTCTGATTATTCAACTATTTCTTGCAGCTTGCAGATTCAGCAAAAGCTAAGTTCTCTTCAAAGGATTATAGTGACCATCTGGCCCTTGTCCGTGCATATGAGGGCTGGAAAGAGGCAGAAAGAACAGGATCAGCTTATGAATATTGCTGGAGAAATTTTCTGTCAGCGCAAACTTTGCAAGCTATAAAGTCTCTTCGTAAACAATTTGAATTTCTGCTGAAGGATGTGGGTTTAGTGAATGGTGATACAATCACCTGTAATCAGCTGAGTGATAATCAATCTTTCGTTAAAGCAGTTATGTGTGCTGGCCTGTACCCTAGCATAATGTCTGTTGTGGTGAGTTATCTAGAAGCTTTCTTTTATTTGGGTGCTACTAATTTTTGTTGTGGTGAGTTATCTAGAATCTTTCCTTTATTTGGGCACAACTAATTTCTGTTGTGGCGAGTTATCTAGAATCTTTCTTTTATTTGGGTACTACTAATTTCTGTTGTGGTGAGTTATGTAGAATCGTTATTTTATTTGGGTACTACCATGAGTGGTTTTGTTTTTAGGCCTTTAGACATTTTAATGAAGTGTAGCCACATTTGCTTTAAAAATTTGATACATTTATTTATTACTATTGAGTGGATGAGACTTAGTTCTCAATCATTGTGTTAGATGGTGGAGGTGGTAGAATAATGAAGTTCTAAGTTTGCTGAAGTCCACCGTAGCTTGAATGATATGTGTCAGTTAAGTTCAGTTAAAAGTAGGGCATTGTTGGACAAGACAGCATTGAAATTTTATACCATAGCATGTAGGATCAGAAAGTCATGCAAAGTTCTTGCCACATGATAAAGACAGTTTATGAGGAAATACCAAAAGAAGGGTAAAGTGAAAAGTTAAATTTTGGAAGTAGATGTACTGGTTGTCAGTTTTTTTAAGAGCTCCAGCAAATTTTGTTTGATGCTCTAAAAGTCGAGATATTATTTTTCTCAAGTTCCATTTAGCGGTTGCCAACTATTATCTTTTTCTTATGCAGAATAGAGAAAGGTCTATTAGTACAAAAACTATGGAAGACGGTCCAGTTCTGCTCTATCATGTAAGTTGGTTCTTCAGTTAAGAAGAGGATCATTGATTCTCTCAGCCTTTCCTAGATCCATCTCTATCTACTGCATTATAACTTGCAAAATTATGTTCGTATTTATTTGTTCGATTTACATTTCTTTATCTAATTACCCTGTTCTCACGTTGTTACATTGTTTCTATATTTGGTTGCAGAATTCTGTCAATGCTCATGAGCAAAGAATTCCCTGCCCATGGTTGATGTTCTTTGAGAAAGTCAAAATTAATGCAGTATTTGTCCGTGATTCTACAGGAATCTCAGATTCTGTATTGCTGCTTTTTGGTGGTTCACTTAGTCGTGGAGAAGGGGTGAGTTGTTTCATGTATTTATTTGTAAGATTCTATGGGAGCTCAAGGCGTAATGATTAAAACTAAAGAGCATTGCATGCTTTTAATACTTGTTTATTTCTGTCAATATGTTATATAGCCTGGTCATTTGAGAATGTTAGATGGATACTTGGAGTTCTTTATGGAACCTGAGTTAGCAGAGATATACTTGAAGCTCAAAGAGGAGCTTGATGAATTGATTCAAAAGAAAGTATGTATAATGTGTGTTTGTTATCAAATATTACTAGTTTTTGATCGACTTTTAGCCATGTTTGATATATTTCAGTTCCAACCTTATGAATAACACAAGGTATTCTCTATTGTTGACAGCTCCAAAATCCTAGTATGGATATTTACAAGGATGGCCATCATCTATTACTGGCAGTTCATGAGCTCTTGTCTGCAGATCAATGTAATGGGAGGTTTGTTTTTGGCCGTAAAGTCAAGATGCCAAAGGTTTCCATTGGCAGTTTTAGCAAAACTGATGAAAATCCCAAGGGTCTATTACAAACGCTGGTCTCAAGGTCAGGATATGGTCAACCTAAATACAAGGAAAAACATCTAAAAAATAATCAGTTCAGAGCAATGGTGGAATTTAATGGGATGCAGTTTGTAGGAAAACCATGTCATAACAAAAAACTTGCAGAGAAAGATGCAGCGATGGAAGCATTAGCATGGCTGACAGGTGCCTCACGTCCAGCATCCTCTCTCACAAGTAACGAGGCAATGCCAGCTATGAAAGACAAGAAAGGGAGAAGCACTGAGGGAATGTTGCTGAAGAAAAAAGAGGAAAGGGGCAATGATGAGGCCATGCCACTTAAAAAAAAGAAGAGGGAGCGGGAACAGGTGAAAGGGGCTACTTACTGGTAGTAAACTGGAGCAAAAGTTAAAATCCATGTCTCTATACAAGCACACAGTTGAGTTAAAACTCTATTTTAAGCTTGCCAGGAACCAACTTTGACTTGGATTATGTTTTGGAAATCTCAGAGAGCAACCATTAGAAATCTGAGTTGTCATAGTCCAAATGGAATTATGTGAAAGTTGAAGATAATGTGCTCATTCTGCAGTTGGTGTAACTTATGCTTCTTCCATTGCTAAACACTCTGTGATCTTGACAGCTCTGAAACATCTAGATATCAGAGAAGTTACAGTTATATATGTGGCTCTGATAATATATGATGCCCATTTGTCAATGTATATAGCTTTTTGCGACATGGAATTTCTGCTATTAAGTATGGTTTCAACAAAAAAACTGTTTTGTCGGGGAGTAATAACTCGGATCATGTGGGTTTACAAGCATCTTCCAGTGGTATTTTGGTAAAAAAAGGGGAAATTGTAACGGAAGTTACAATATATTTCATTCTTGCAGGGTGTATCCTGTAGGCAGTGAGATAGAATGGAAAGTTTGGTTTCAAGGCATTTGACATCACTTGTAAATGCATCACAGAATGTTTTGAGTGATAAAGTAGAGCTAGACTGGAATTCATGGAGATGGGTACTATCGTCTCTGCCCCATCTTTATATTTTTTCTTATCTGCATCTTAGATGATGTTTAGTTTGGCTAATCCCTATTTAGGAGGGTTAATGTAGACTTTTATAATATGCAAATTATTCATCCTTCTCAGTGTTACTTGGGAGCGGGAGCGACATTTTCAGAAGCTCCCGGTTTGGAGCGAATCCCGGAGCGATTTTTAAAAATATCTATATATATATATATATATTTTAATATATTTCTTAATTTTTGATACATATATGTCAACAAAAACATGTAGAATGATGAATTAGATATAAAAAACATAAAAAAGAACATAGGTTGATGATTGAACCATATCACATCAATTATCTAGAAGTTATAATCTTCATCAACCATGTCCACAAGTTAGTAACATACATATTACAACTGCAACATATTGAGTCTCGTGAATCATGATTCATCAAATTCGATCTTAAAGTTTCAACTTCAAGCTTTCAAAACTGAAAATTCAATATATAACATTTATCATCATTGATCACCAAAGTTGTACTTGTAAGCTATGTTTAACCATTACAAGAAATAATATCTTAGATATTTCTAAGTTCTAACTGTTAACATGAAATGAAATGTTATAAAATGAATAATGAATAATGAAATGAATTGAAACGACTTTAGTCTTTCACGAAGCATCATATTCATAATTCACAATCATTACCAATGAGTTATAATTGCCAACTTCAAACTTCAAACTTTCATTGTCACAGTCATATATTGTTTACAAAAAATATCATTATGATATGAAAGAGTCAAGAGTCAAGAGTCAAGGACTCAAGACTCAACATTTATGAAAACTAATAGAAAATAGAAAAGACAAGTAAACTGTAAATTGTAAATCTACATGTGGCCCTTGCCATGAGAGTCTCCTGTATGAACAGGTCGTGGTGGTCTTCTAGGAGTCTTGCGCATAGACCGGCGACCAGAACTAGAAGGCATATGCCCTCCACGTGAGGTGGCAACAGCAAAGGAACAAGACTCGGAACTCGAGCACTGCTACTGAATGGTGGAGGTGGCATGGCTGCTACAACTGCTTCATCTTCATCCCTTATAAGTTCGTCTTCCAGTTCTTCAAGATGTATGGTGCCATCCTCCAAATTGTCATCCTTTGGGTAGTTGTCCCAAATTTTATATGTGGGATCCTCATAAGCCCGATCATAGTAATGACTCAACAACCTCAAGTTGTAGTGCACATAAACCAAGCTTTCTGCCCGGTTTTTATTGAGTCTGTTTCTTTTCACATTATGTATGAAGCCGTAGGTGCTCCAACACCTCTCTGCAAAAGAAGTGTTTACAACCTGCGATAGAACTTTTTTGCCAATTTTGGCAAAGTCCTTGGCCGCCATATGTTTCCCACCATGTGAGAGAATCAAATTTGTCTCTGTCTTCCATTGCATGGAAGATACCAAACAAACTAGTGCCACTGAAATATCTGCCTATTTCAAGGCGCACAACTGCACATTCCTCCCTGTCAGGTACCAACATTTCTAATGCATCCAAATATCCTCTAGTTACCTCTGCATCTAAATGGGGTTTGGTCCTAATCCCACCCCTTGGTGCAGGTTGGCCCAACTAAGATGTAGAATAGTATTTTGGCGTAAGGATATACGCCAAGCAATGTAGTGGAATATTAAGTTTATTCCACTGTACACACACACAATCGTGAATCAGTTTGTACAAGTCGGGATCTTTGTTATGAACAATATCTTTTATTTGCCCCAACATGGTATCCATCTGCTCATACACCTCGCCAATCATTGGTTTATCTGTATCTACAAACATAATCATGTGATAAATGGGCTTGGTGAAATCCAATACTTGCCTCACACTTGACCAAAACATACCATCAAGAGTGGCCTCCTCCACCAGTTCAAAACCTTGTCTGTCAGCTGCATTTGTAGCCCTTTCCTTTAATACCTGCCAATGTGGACTTGATACCATGCTAGCCAATGACTCTCTTACCTTCAAAAGGCGCCTGAAGGTGAGGTAATAGCTACCAAATCTAGTCTTCGCAATTTTCAACAACTCCAATCTTGAGTGACTGCGGAAAAGGCCATGGGTAATGCTATGATTTGTAATAAATTTTATCATTTGTTTGCCTTTCTTGTACAAATCACCAATCCATTTGTATTGTTCATTTTTGTTCTTAACAACATCATGCATTAAAAGGTTCAATGTGTGAACCAAACACCCAGACCAAAATATGTTGGGGTATTTATTCTCAATAATTGCTCCCACTACCTTACAATTAGGAGCATTATTAGTGATGACTTGGATGACATTGTATGGACCAATACTGTCAATTGTTTCAAGTAATGCTTCTGCAATGTTGATGGCGGTCTTGAACTTGTTTGAGTAATCATATGCATTTAGAAAGCTGGCACCACTAACAGACACAACAAGAACACTTATCAATGGCTTTCCTTTTACATTTGTCCATGCATCAAATACAATGGACACCCCATGGTTAGTCTAAGAACTTGTCATTCTATTCAAAGAATGATATTTTTGTTTTTTCATGATCAAGTCCAACGGTTCTTTGCCTTGTCATACCCAGGGCTCTTGTATCCTTTAGGGGCATCATTTGGCAGAAACCATTTCGTGCCAATAAGGTGAACAAAGAACATTGAATGGTATCCCACATGCATAGAGAAACCTGTAAACTTTTGAATCCACATCATTCCTACACCCCTCATTAAGGAAATCTGATATGGTTCTATGCCTTAAAGCTGGTGACCCTATGCCTCCATATCCATTGCCTTGGGAGGATGTTGAAGGAGTTCTTTGTGCTTGTGATTGTGAGTTTGGTTCAAAGAAACCCCTGGATTTTTTAGATTTGTATTGGGCTTTTTCCTCTTCCTTTATGTATTTGGCTCTATCTGCTGCTGACACAACTGCACAAGTTTTGATTCCTATTTGTTTATCTCCATTCCATGGCTTTTTCCCGCAGAAGTGTTTTCTGGCACGGGTGTATGAACCTGTGTAATTATTGTTGCAATGGGGGCAATGAAATTTAGTGTTTCCACCCCATTTCCCTGCTTCAGGCCTGTTAACATAATTCCACAATGGGGTTTGGTCTTGTTTAATTTTTTGAGAGTCATGTTCACCCTCCTCCAGCTCCTCTTCACCAGGGTTTTCATCAAATCCACTTTCTCCAGCCTCTTCATCCCACTTTTCATTTTGGCCCCTCTGTTTCCTACTCTCCAACACCATAATAACCAGAAAATGGACCAAGAAGAGGAAAGTGCCAAGAAATATAACCTAGTCCATGATGGTTGATATTTGTAGGCTTTTGAATCTGCAAAATTCAATGGGAATGGGAATAGGGATGAGAAAATTAATTTAATTTATTTAGATTCATGATTTATTTACTAAATAAGTTATATATTTACTAAATTACTAACTAAACTAAACTAAATTACTAAATTACTAAGTAACTAAAGTTTAAACTACTAAATTACTAAGTTACTTACCTCCTTGCATGCTTGTTCCTTGCTCCTGGGCGCTCGCTCCTCGCTCCTTTGCTCAATCACCTTGGCTCTCTTCAACTCATTCAAGTCACAATGAAATATTTTTTGCCCCCCAAAGCCCTTTTAAAACAATTTTTCTTTTGTTTTTTTATCTATTTTTGTTTTCTTTGTTGTAAATTAATTTTTTTTTGGCGTCCGCGGCAATTTTTCGCGCAATTCGCTCTTTGTGTCGCGTGCGTCGCTCTCAGAGCGAAAATTAAAAGCTTAGGAGCGATCGGGAGCGATCGCTCCTAAGCTTTAATTTTCGCTCTGGGAGCGACAGGAGCGATGCTCCTGAAATCGATCCCGATTTTTGCAGGGAGTGGAATTTTTTTTTATTGGGAGCGCGCTCCCGAGCCGATCCTGCCCGAAGCGCGGATTGGGAGCAGGTTCGAAACAGGGGGGCGGGGGAGGGTACTCCCCTGCAACTCTGATCCTTCTACAAAATAAGGGCAGATTCTTGTGAATAGTTTTCATTGGTTGGACCCTTGGCTAGCTATGCTATATTTTTGGTTCATGGTTATTCTCATTTCTATTGAATTCTTGACCTATTTTCTCAGATTGTGAGTTATTGAGAAGCACAAATGATTCACAACAAAGCATTTCTTAATAGGGTTTTTAGCTAAGTCACCTGACATGGGGACACGGGACACGCAAATTTGAGTGTCTGACACGGGACACATAGACCCCCTGGAACAGTTCACGTAGAACACGTTATACTATATATATATATTTCAATGATTTCATATTACACAAATTCTCATTCATGATACAAATTCAGACAGATTTAGATTCTAGATTGTAAATTTGTAAGTTGGAACATTATGCATATATATTATAAATACAATCGTGACGGATTCATGAATGACCCAATAGGAGAAAGACAAGAAACTGCTGTTTTCTCATTAAGTCATCAAAATCAAAATGTGTTACATAGGTACTGAGTCCCAAGGACTCTTGACTAGCAATGCTAATGGAAAATAGAAATAGCAATTACAAAATAACTACAAGGTAGTAGGTAGCTCATCAATCATCATCATCAAAATTAGCATCAGTGTCATGGTCACCACTGCTCTCTGCATTCTCCTCTGTGTCCAATGTAGTCTTTGCATCCCGCTGGTGTGAAGGATGACCCTCAAGAGTATCACCATCATCAAAAGTGACAGGCTCTAGCACTGGCTCATTAACACCCAAGTTGGCCAATGCCAACTCAACACTGCTGTCCAAATCCATATCATCGGAAACACATCCCACATCTTTGTCCTTCCCTTCAACACTTGCAGACCCTGATGAAACTAGAACAGAAGGGGCATCACCAACGGGGACATTGTTCCCCTTCTTTTGCCCCTTCCTCGATGCACTTGATTGAGCCATAAACGTTGTAAAAAGAAAAAAGAAAAAATGCACTAGCATGTAAACAAATGGACAGACAAACTACTATAGCAAAAATGGAAAAAAAATGGAAGCAAAATGCACTTACCGTTTGCTTGAATCTCCTCCAAAACACTCCTAAACCCTTTTCTATTCGTTCCCACACATCCACAGCAAGAGAGGGCTACAAAAATGAGGAGAAAGTGGCGCAAATCGGGCTTAAAAAAACCCGTGACACGCTTTTGAAGAGGGACACGTGTCCAAAACTCAGGACACGATGGCTGGAAGAATCCGATTTCCTGCCCCAGAGAATCCCACGTGTTCGGACACGCTCGAGCCATGAATCAGACATGTGTCCCTCGAGAATTGTGTCCAACACGTGGGATTCAAGACATGAGGGGGCAGGAGGGGGGAGGACGAATCCGGTTTCTTAGGTTTTTAGATGATAGGACATACCTGTGCCAAACAAGATGGCAATCTGTATAATTTCATTCTCACTTAAGAACAAGTGAATAAAGGCTGTTACATACAATATAATCTTTGTTCACATTATGTGCATGGAAAACATACTTCCTTGGATGCATTTAGTAGTGATTATTCTATGTTTTGGCCTTCCCCATTGTATACAACAAACAAGCAAAACCGTGTGACATTCATAGCAGCACAAAAGTTTAGCTAATTTGCAAAAACAATAAATTTTGAATTTTCTGTTGTTAGCATCCATTTCCAAATAATTGATATTGTCTTAAAATAATGATCTTGAGCTGGTGAATCTCATAGCTCAAATGTATCTATGTGCTTTCCTAGTCTCCTATTTCTTACCATGTTTTTGGAGGTCTGCATCAGTCACAAACGTGTTTTGGTTAAGTGTTATGAAACAACAAATTCAGTAAGGCTGTCAAAGAATTATGTTGACAGTGGAGAGGGTGTTCTCGCTTTGAGAAGCTTATTGTGGTTTTGAAGATTGGGTTTCTATCAAACTTCTCAATTTTTGAAAATTGGATTCCTACTATAGCTCAAGGAATATTAAAATGTGGGTCTGTACAATTTCAATGAATAAACTGAACGAATCAGAGTATGCATTGCAAGAATACAAAATACGTAAATACCTAATGTTATTGATATAAATAGGGTGATGCCATTGGACAATGTGATCTGTTTGTATAGTAATGAAGAGTGGGTGTCACATATTTTTTCCAATGGACCCTTCCATTTAAAAATAAAAATAAAAAGGTAACAGTTGTCACGAGGGTTTCAAAACAGGTTTTAACATCTCATATAGATAAGTCTCCATCATTCTGCCAGCGAGGGTTCAAATTCCACATAGCGTAGCTGCTGTATTTTTGGGCATTCAGCGTTGCATCAGTTTTCTAAAGGGAGTCCTGAAAAACAGAGTTGTTCCGGTCAACATGCTTTTCAAGCATAAGATACATCAGTAAAAAGAAGAAAAACAATAAAAAAATTCGTAGATCGGTTGCTGAGACTTAAGGGTTCACCTTATACTGCAATAATGTCTGTTGGAAGGATTTCCTCAACACTATCCTTATAGTCTGTCAAGAGAAGACGGCCTTCATCTCTGTTGACGGCTTGTTTTGAGAGCCTGTTTGCTACCTTTCTATGTCCCCTGTAAATTTGTTCAACGTGTATGCTGGTGAATGTTGGTGAAGCTCTGTGTTAGGTGTTGTGCTCACCACAAAGCTGTTGCGGAGGGACAAGTTCTGCTGCCACCTTACCCCCCACCACCCATTCAATTAGTATTGTAGTCTCTTCATAAATGTTTTAAATCAGAGATTCCCTTTTCCTTGGCTTGCTCAAGCAGAACTGTTAGGGGTTTTCCCTTTGCTGAGTTTGATCCTTCTTTAAGCCCATTCTCAAAGCGTATAGTGTGATATTTGGAGGGCATACGGATTCCTGCACCAGATTTGTTGGGGTTTGTGTCAACAAAGCCACAAAGAAACACCTTGTCATTTTGTCCCCAAAATTTGGTTCCTTCACTTTTTCTTTTCCTCGCTTCTTGTCTAGGGTAGGTTTCATATATTTCTGTCCGCTGTACAATATTTTAAGCAGTGTTGAAAACACTGACATCAACAAAATATCGGTGAGGGGCCTGAAAACCAGTGTTGATAATAATGGTTTCAGATTTTTAAACATATAAAGCACCAACAACTTGAAATAAACACATTGACACTTACATATGAAGAAAACACTGATATATATGATGCAGTGGATGTAAAATAAAAATGATACATCAAATTTCATTGATCTTTGATAATTGTCCAATCAAAGACTCAAATGTGGAGAACCAATACAAAATAACATCACATATATAAACACATGTTATCATCATGAGTTATAGTAGCAAAATGAATATAACTAGCAACTAGCTATCTGAGATCAATGACCTCTCCCCCTTCTAGGCTGTTTGTCAGTCCTGTCCCTAGCAGCAGAAGACCTTGACCCTGTGTTGAAAATTGTAACTAGGTTTGGTCTCCATAATGACCTAATTGTAATCATGATGTTGTATATTCTTTATAAAGAAAAAGAGAGAAATTATATTTTTATTTTGGAGTATGAGTTTCATACTGAAGTTTGAGTCAAAAGCATGTTCTTCGTGCTTTTAGGTTTTCTAGGTCTTTCTAAGTCTTTCTAGGATAAAAAATATTATTGGTCATTTGTCATCATCCCATTTGAACTAATTGCAATAAATAAATATATTTATTTATCAAGAAAAAGCCAATTTGTATCCCAATAGCAAGTCGACCCAAGAGTAAGATCAAGTTGGCCTAAAGGAGGGATATTCAACCCTTTAAGGAAGCTATCAATAGAAGGAGCTCGACCTCATTTGATTCACTCACTCAAGTCAAGTTCGCTTTACAATAGCAAAGGAGAAGAAGAGCTAGAAGGACGAAGAAAGGAAGGAAAAAGCAAATTTCCTTGGGCTAAATGTCTCTCTCTCTCTCTCTCGCTCCACACGTTCAAAGCTAGGGTTTCTGTGAAGTTGCAGTTGCAGGACGCTGAAATTGTAGGGCCAAAATTTTGAGAAGTAGTTGTAGGGCCGAAATTCTGTGACGAAGCTGCAATAGGTCAAAGTTTGGAAGTTGCCTTGGAGAAGATCTTGTTGGGGGTTGACTTAGTGCTTGGTAGGGTTGTTGGCTTTGGTGTTCGGGTCTTGGAAGTCTCTTTGTAAGCATATTCTAAAGAAGAAGAGAAGCATTTTTCTGGGTTTTCCCCTGGGAGGGGTTTTTCCCTAGCTTGGAGCTTATATCTTGTGTGCTTTGTCTTGTGATCTTCATTGTTTTTGTATTTGCATGATGAACACAGATCTAATAAAGTAATAAAAGACTAACACATATCACAAGTAATTATCAAGTTAAGGAAAATCATATATAAGACGTAAGTCTCATGATTTGCTAACATGGTTTTAGAGTTAATGTGCAAGATCACATCTTAGATGGCACTATGGCAAGGGTTATAAGGAAGGGTTTCAAGTTTTTGGGAAATATCGCTACATCTGTCAAGGATTGGTTATTGAAGATCATCTCCAAGCCCATGAAGGAATTAGTAGATGGAAGTTTGTTCTCTGCTTTATCCGACACTTTCAAGGACGAGAATGTATGGGTTATTAACGATGGTGCCTCCAGACATATGACAAGAGAATGCAATCAACTTCAAACCCTATCTAAGGGTAACTCATATCATCTAATCAAACTTGGAGACAAGAAGAGCTATCTAGTGAAAGAGATTGGATCTACTTCGTTGGAGCTAGAGTCTGGTGGAAGCATTCACCTCAACAATGTTTTATATGTTCCAGGTTTGAAGAAAAATTACTTTCTATTTTTTATCTAGAGGACAAGGGTGATAGAGTTACTTTTGTTGATGACAAGGTTTTGGTTTGGGGTAAGGGGTCTAGTATTGATGATGCTAGGGTGATTAGGATTCGTGAGGGGACATTATATAGGCTCTTTACACCTCTATCTCATGCTCAAGTCCACTTGAATTGGACTACTTCTGAACTATGGAATAGAAGGTATGGACACCTTCATTATAAGATTTTGCCATCGCTATGTCAAATGGTCAATGATATCCCTGAATTGAAGGAAGAACATAAAGGGATATGTAGGGGATGTGCTCTAGGAAAGAACATGAAGAATCCATTTGCAAGAAGTGATACTAGATCTAAGGAAGTTTTAGATCTCATACATTCAGATGTACGTGGATCTATCACTGTTAAGTCTCTTGGTGGGCATCAATATTATGTAACCTTCAATGATGATTTCTCAATGAAAACACGGTTATACCTCCTCAGTAACTGGGATGAGGTATTCTAAAAGTTTCAAGAGTTCAAGAATGAAGTGGAGTATCTAACTGAGAGAAAGATCAAGACTCTACGGTCAAAAATGGTGGAGAATATGCCTCCAAATAGTTGATAGCTTTCTGCAAGGAAGCTAGGATCAAGAGGGAGGTTATCGTTCCCTATAATTTTGAACAAAATGGCATGGCTGAAAGGAATAATAGAACTATTGAAGAAAGTGTCAGGACCATGCTACATGATCAAGATTTCCCTCAGTTCCTCTGGGGACAAGCGTGTAGTACATTTTTATATTTGCAGAACCGAAGTCCTCACAAAATCCTCAACAACATGACTCTGGAAGAAGCATTTATGGGAAAGAAGCCAAGTATGGATCACCTTTGAATATTTGGGTGTCATGTGTATATTCATATACCTAAGGACAAGAGAAAGAAGTTGGATCCTACTAGTCTAAAGGACGTCTTTGTTGGGCATAATGCTTTATCAAAGGCATGTAGAATCTATGTTAAGGAGGATCATCAAATTGAAGTAAGCATGGATGCCATTTTTGATGAAAGCATAACTTGCAAGAAATTGAAGGATGTTCCCTTTGACTCTAATGAATAAGAGATACCTATCTTTGAGGATATCCCAAGGGACAATGATGGTTATGGTCAGACATCTACCCAAGAAGATTTTGAAGGTCTGAGTGAGCCAATACAACAAGTGATTATTCCAGAAAATTGGAAGAGGTTTGCTTGGTTGAGAACTACTCTACAAGAAGCATAAGGACATACGATGTCGGGGACCTTCAGAGAAAATAAAATACCAAATATGTGTTCTAGGCATGATGCATATATGACAATGCTTATTGAAACATAACCTTCCTCCTATGAATATGCAACTAAACATCAAGAGTGGAGGAATGCAATGCAAGAAGAATACTAGTCCATAATGAAGAATGATGTTTAGGAGATTGTCTCTAGGCCAAGTGGCAAGTATATAGTCACTTCAAAATGGATTTACAAGATAAAGCACACTATAGATGGGAGCATTGATAAATTCAAAGCAAGGTTTGTAATAAGAGGCTTCCCACAAAAAAAATATGGATTGAGTATGAGGAAACTTTTTCTCCCACATTTAGATGTACAAAAATAAGATCACTTGTTTTGTGGTTGCTACTATGGGATGGGACATCCATCAAATGGATGCCAAGACAACTTTCTTGAATGAGACCATTGATGAGGAGGAATACATTGAGAAACCTCAAGGATTTGAAATAAATAAGAGGGAGACTCATGTTTGCAGGTTGAAGAAAGCTCTATATGGCTTAGACAAACACCTAGAGTTTGGTATGCAAGAATGGATGCGTACCTATTGAGACTTGGTTTTACCAAGAGTAATGTAGATCCTAACCTATATATCAAGGTGGTCCAAGGTGAACCAGTCATCAAGCTCTTGTATGTGGATGATCTACTAGTCATAGGGTAGAGCATTAGATTCAAGAATGCAAGAAGCAGTTAGCAGTTGAGTTCGATATGAAGGATCTTGGGATTATGCATTATTACTTGGGACTAGAAATATGGTAGAAGCTAGGTGAGAGATTTCTTGGTTAAGGTAAATATGTGATCAAGATATTTAGAAGTTTGGCATGATGGATAACAAGCCTATGATGACTCTTATGATCACCAATCTAAAGAAGTTGAGTTCAAAGTATAGTCTCATCGATCCTACTTTCTACAGATAGGTGATTGGATCCTTGATGTATCTAGTAAAGATGAGACCACACATTTGTTTTGCAATTAATGTCCTCAGTCAGTTTCATATGGAGCCAAAACATGATCATTAGATCAAAGCTAAGCATATTCCAAGATATATGCGTGAAACTATACATCACTTCCTCCGGTATACTAGTAATGAAATCCAACTCATGGGATATATAGATTCAGATTGGGGTGACAATGAGAGATGAAAGAAGCACAACAGGTGGATGCTTCAACCTAGGCTTTTCCATGGCTTCATGGATGAGCGGAAAGAAGGATACAATTGCTTTGAGTAGTGCTAAAGATGAATATGTTGTTGTAAGCGAGGTCTGTTGGAAAGCAGTTTGAATCAGGAAGTTATTATCAGACTTGTTTGAAGGACTGCTTAGCCCTACATAGATACATTGTGATAATGAAAGTTGTATAAGATTGATAGAAGACTCAATGTTTCATGCTAGAACAAAACATTACAAGTACCACTACATCATAAGCTTGGTATGAGATGGGGTTGTGGAGTTGCACTATCTACCTATAGATGAATAGGTAGCAGACATACTGACTAAAGTGGTACCAAACAAGAAGTTTGAATACCTAAGACGTAAGTTTGGTATGGTGGACATCTCTTCCCTGGTTGAGAGGGATTGATGTTGGATAGTTCTTGTCTTTATGGGTCATGCACTAGACTAGGACTAATAACAATAAGTCTTAGGGAAGTCCATAAAGAAAGAATGAAGTCCAGAGGATTGGATGAGCATCTTACATTGAGACTTCTTAATATGGATTGTAGAATCCAGGACAATAAATTGTTGACCGATACTTTTTGAGGATGAGGTAGGGCATGCAAGATAAGGGTAGTGGAAGAGGATTGATATTCTTTGAGGATTCTGATTTGGTAATCCAAGACGAGAATAGTCCTAAAAGAACATAATCGATGAACATTCGGAAGGGGTATGTGCCTTAGAGGTAGTGTGGCAATTCACATAAATCCTCCCAACATAATGCTCTCGAATAAGGATGAGCTTATATGGTTAAGGCCATCAAGGACAATGTTGGTTATGATAAAGGTGCTTGACAAAAATATGACTTATCAATCCGACTCTTCTTATGGGAATGCTTCAACATTGAGATTCCTTGTACCTTGTAATGAGATATTGAATACCTCTCTAGTTAAGAGGGAGTGTTGGAAATTGTAACTATGTTTGATCTTCATAATGACCTAATTGTAATCACGACATTATATATTCTTTATAAAGAAAGAGAAAAAAGAAAGAGAAATTATATTTTTTATTTTGGAGTATGGGTTTCATACTCAAGTTTGAGTCAAGAACATGTTCTTCGTGCTTTTAGGTTTTCTAGGTATTTCTAGCATAAAGAACTTTATTGGTCATGTGTCATAATCCCATTTCGACTCATTGTAATAAAGTGTTGATGGTGTTGGACCCACCAAAATTCAAGAGATCTCCTTGACATGAAATCCCAATTAGACCTCACACTGTTTGGTATAGGAGTTCAATCTGGTATAAAACCTCGGTTGCCGAATCCTTAAAGATTTTCCTTGAGTGTAGTTGTCAGCACGAGAGAGGGATGCAATGGTGTCTTCAAAAAGCAAGGGGGTGTGCTTGGTGAGTGTTCAGTTGCAACTGTGTCAGGTTCTTCTATTGCAGGGGGGGGGGGAGAAGCGAGCCTCTAAGTGAGAGGTAATAGTACCACTCAAGAAGAGATACACATGAACCATAAAGATCTATTTAACATCCATCATAATAGTCCACAATAGATGCAATGGCCTTTACAACCAATAAATGAAGGAAGATCTCTCTAGTATTTCGTGGAATAGTCCACAAGAATGGGACAACAATAACAACCATTACAACGCATTCTCAATAAGATAAGCACTAAAATAACTGAAATAGTTCAACTATCTTAGCACATGTGAAAGAAAACATTAAATACAAACGTCCACATAATAGTCTTACAAACATTCATAGTCCATGCATGAAGAATGTGCTGGCCTTAAAGGCTTATGTTATTAAGTAAAAGTTCCAAGACAGGTTTACAATGTACATCACTAGCCCCAATAGTGGGACATTGGAGCCACTCCTTGCTCCTCAAAGAATTAACTGATATCTCTAATGCCTTGTGGGAGGAGCCAAGGTGAAAAGTCCTTTGTTTATACAATGAGGGAGTATATATAACCAAGGGTGACTCTTTGACTACCCTCAAGACTGTTTGACTTCCTATGACTTTTCAATTTACATGACTCTTTACATCCCATGTGTGTCCTTTGGACTTCCACTTTACAATACATTTGAATACAATATACATGGTCCACAATAGTGATGTGGCATGTGACCATTCATGACATGACATGGCATGACACCGCTGACATGGACTGCTTCATGATGTGGCAACATCAAGTCACCTCTGTTGTTAAGCGCTGGATGTCTTCTTGGATATGCTTTCTCTTCACCTCTGCATGGCCTGGTGATGCATAATCTTCAATCATCTTTAGTCTTGGATGATAGTTGCAAACTTGTGTCCCTTTTTTTTCTTTTGATCAATCAACTTGTGAGTTCGGCTACAAGAGAGTCTTTAGGCATGCTTCCCTTTTTCTTCTCCATACTCATCATATCGCCATGCCATGATAGCGTACTTGTTCCTGCAATTCACTCATGATGGGATGACATCAATCCGAAAACCCCCTAGTCTAAGATGATACATTTATTCATCAACTGAGCCCGGGACAAGTGATAGACTAGGGAGAGGGGCTCAATGACTGCGCATTGTGTAGTTCCAACAGTTAGGGGGAGAGCTTGGGCTTTGAGATTGTGCAATGCGCAACTCAAAGAGGCTTGAAGGACGAGACTACGCAGTTTTTGGAGGCATAGAGTTTTGACTGTGGGAAAGGATACTGGGAGAACCAACTACGTAGTTTTTGGTGTCAAGGGAAGCTGGGGTTCTCCGCATTGTGTAGTTCTAATAGACAAGGGAAAATCTTAAGGGTTGAATATGCAACGTGTGTAGTTCAAGGCAGACTAGGAGACATAACTGCGCAATTCTGTGGGTTAAGATCAAGAGCTAGGCACAGGGAATGCGCAGAGAAGCAAACCTGCAGGACAGGGACCACGCATTGCGTAGTGCCAAGCAACAAAGCTACCACTTAGATGGATGAGACTACACAAGGCACAATTCTGTTGGGGCCCGATGAAGCTATGTTGCTTGGTTGGGAGGATTCTCCGAAAATGGCTAAGTGTGGGATGGGTGATGAACTATGATGAACATTGACTGTGATCACACACTTAGCATACTTTGATGACATGGCAACATAGGTCACCGAAACACATGAACAAAGCTTTTCCCTCTGTGTGACTGCCTCATGATAAGATATGAAAAGTGTGACACTTATGATAGGCTTTAGGACGACTGTGACGATACTTGTGCGACAATGCTCAAGACTTTGTTTATGGATGTGACATATGTTTACATGGTTGGGACAACTCATATACACAAACACTGACCTTTGGAACCACTAGAAAAGGCTTTGCAAGAATTGCATGACAACCAAAAATGCATAAATACGACAATTGACCCAACATGCCAAACGAACCATAGCACTGCAAGAACATTCATGAAATGAGCTCTAGCATTTGCAACAACAATGAGAAGACCAAGGAAGGCTTCGAAATTGAGTGCAAGCCAAAATTTTGGAGGGTGTTTCAACAACTATAACACTTCGTGACACATTGGTTGAACTCCAGCTTCTCTGTCTTGGTTAGTTTCTTTTGTGTAGGGCCTTGGTTCTTTAGGGAGTATTGATTCATTGTGTAGATTATTGTGGCCTTTCCCACTTACCCCACAAACAAACATGGTCCCTTCTATACCTTATTATTTAAACACAACATAAGATTCAACATGATCCCAATGTTTTGAGTTGGGAAGGGTAGTGTAGCTCGCAAGCTTAAGATTTTCAGAGTATAATTTTTCACCTTCGGTGTTGCTCCACAACCAACAGGCCCAAACAGTACCTCGACGGAGTCACGCAAGAACACAAACATTGCTCCACTTCCAGTGAGCCTAGACAGTACCCTGACAGAGTTGCTTATTTCACCTCTCTGTGCATGAAGCCTTTCTCTTCTTTCGCCTTTACTTATTTATTTAAAGAGGACTATGCATTGGCACTTATTTATTTTGGGGTGGAAGATGGATCCTGACTTATTGAGAGCAGAAGAGGGTGTTCCTTTAGAGAAACATATAGAGACCTATGATTTAGGTTTGCTCGTTTAGATTTTTCCCTTCTTCGTTTTTACTAGTTGGATAAGCTTGAGAACAATAAAGTGGAAAAAACCGAGTATAGGCATGAGGTTTCAGAGTAGACATGGGTTCATGGTTGGACCAAAACTCTTCTTATGGATGGATTATATTTTCCGTCAGAACTTCATCGGCCAAAAGATCTAACCAACACAAGGAAGACAGATAAAAGGATAGCCACATGTTGAAGTGTTACAAGGCTCTTTATAGTTCGGCCACACACATACTTAGAAGCCACGACATATTCATACAAAACACTTATTCACATAATAGAAACCAAAACAAAATTCAAAAAAAATCTACAAACAACAATAAAAGAAAAGACTATGTACACAGTGCGGGGCACAACCCTAGATTTTCATTGAAAATATTGTTTCAAATCTTGGCCATTGCCAGAGAGAGAGAGTCAATCTTCCTGTCAAATTATTGAAGATGATATGTGTGCTAGCCAAGATTTTCATGCATCATGAATGGTCAAATCCACAAGGGCTAAAGCTTAGTGTGTTTGCCTTTATTCTCGTGGGTTTTATCCCACTTTACGACCAAGTCACCCACATTAAAGCTATTTTTCCCTGTAGACTTTTTGTGGAACCACCTCTTGATATGACTCTGGTGGAGTGAAATTTTTTCTTTAGCTTTCAACCTTTCTTCCTGTAGCTTATGAAGAGTTTCCATCCTATGCTGAACTAACATACATGGCTTGCCTTGGGATTCTTTTGATAGTTGGAAAGCACGTAAGTAGATGTTTGGTGGGAGGATGGCTTCATTTTTGTACACCAGGAAGTAAAGGGAGGTGTTTAGGGAGGGTTTTGGCGTGACCCGTCAACCCATAAGGCATTCACCAAAGCATAGTGTCAGTTTCCCTGTTTAGAGAATATGGTCTTTTTGATAATGCGGATAAAGTTCTTGTTCATGGATTCAACAAGACCATTCCCCTATGGATAATAATTCGCTGAATATTTCAATATGGTACCATTTTCCAATGCAAAATTGTAGACCCTTAATGATGAAAAGTATGTTTTATTGCCAAAAACAAGTGAAGTAGGAACATTGAACCTGGAAATGATGTTTTCTTGTAGAATGTTGATGACTTCCTCACCATTCACCTATTTGAGCAGAACTGCTTCTGTCCATCATGTGAAGTAATATGTAGTAGTTAATATGTAGTGGTGCTACTTTGACGAGTGCGAGAAAATATCCCCAATAATGTCCAAGCCCCACTGTTGAAAACGTTCTTCCACTACAATGGGCTGCAATAGGGCGATTGACTTCTTGTTTCTACTGGCACACCTTTGATAGACCGGACACTTGCGGGTGTAAGCATGAGCATCTATGAATAAAGTAGGCCAATAAAATTTGGCCTGCATAACCTTATGCATTGTAGTGTTCCCTGCAAAGTGTCCCCCAATTGGTCCATTGTGGAGAGCACATAATACCTTTTCTGAATCATGCACCTCCAAAAACTTGAGCAATTTTCCGTTCTGGTTCTTTCTGAACAACATCCCATGCACCAACTGATACGATAATGCTTTAAGTCTAATTTCCTTCTTTTGTTGTGCGGAAAAGTCGGAGGGCACTATGATGTGCTCAAGGTATTGGCGCACATCCATATACCAAGAGTTTGTGTTTGTAGCGGGTGAGGCTCACTCAATGTTATACATCTCAATTTCTTGCTCCCATCCTGAAATCTCTTCTTCTTCCCCCTTTGCATTCACTGCTTCTACTGCTAATTGAAAAGATCATGGCCCTTGATTGTGTCAACTGACTTGATTTCTAGATCATACTCTTGCAACCCAGTCATTCGGTTCACTCTCCTTTTACCCAACTCTTGTTGGACAAGCAATGATATGACTGTTGGGTTTGGGACAAAGATACCACAATGGTTCTTCAATAGATAGGGCCTAAAATGATTTACCGACTTGTATACTACATAAGCTTGTTTGTCCACAACATGGTAGTTAAGCTCTGGTTCTTGTAGACTTGCGCTCGTGAAGGAGATAGGCCACTCATTGTTCAATTCATCCTTCTAAGTGAGTACAACAAGAAGAGAGGTATTAAAAGCAAAAGTGTATAGAAATAAATCTTTATTGAAGTCCGAGTTGTACAACGTAGGGGCTTCTGCTATAACCTACTTAATATGGGAAAACACATTCTTTTCCCTTTTATCCCATTTGTAGACTGTGTCTTTCTTCACCATAACCTGTATCAGTTTGACAATCTGGGTATAGTCAGAGATGAACTTGCAGAGGAAATTTATCTTACCCAAGAAATACTACTCGGATTTCTTATTCATTGGGAAGGGAATCTGCGTGATTGTATTGACCCTGTCGGGGTCTACCTTAATCCCACTCTTAGCAATGACGTGGCCCAAGAGATTACCCTCAGACACTGCGAAGATACTTTTCTTGGGATTTAAGGATATCCCGTACTTGCGACATCGCTCAAAAATATTATTTAAGTGGCGTATGTGGTCTAACCTCTATTTGGAGAACACTGTTACATCGTCAAGATAAACCACTACGCTCTTCCCAATGAATCTGCGGAAAACGATGTCCATAGCATGTTGGAATGTTGCGCCAACATTTATTAGCCCAAATGACATTCGTCTGAATACGAATGTGCCCCACTTAGTTCTGAATGTGGTTTTAAGACTGTCAGGCTCTATAACTAGAACCTGGTTGTATCTGGAATACCCACCTAATAGAGAAAAAATTTCAGACCCCAATACTATTTGCAATATTTGTTCCATGGATGGTAAGGGGTATTTGTCTTTGTCCAAGGCGCTATTGAGATTTCGGAAATCTACACAGATGGATTTCCCTGGAATTCTTCATTATCGGGACCAAATTTGACACCCACGTTGAGTGCCACATTCTGTATATGATCGGAGCATTCAACAAATTTATAAACTCTTTTTGAATAAGAGGCTCAAGCGTTGGATGTACTTTCCTTAGATTCTATTGGAATGGCTTGGCCCTTTCCTTAATCAGTATCACATGTTGGATGATTCATGTGTCATATGTCTTGAGTTCATCATACTTCCACACGAAGACATCATGGTATTTCTTGAATAAGCGAATAAAGGCTTTCCGCTCTTGTGGTGTGAAACAAGTATTGAGATTGACATATTTCAGATCTTTATTCGTTCCCAAGTTAATTTGCTTGTGCGACAACATGGAACTGTGGGTCTTGGCATTGACAGGTCCCCGAAAGCGATTCTATAGGTCATACAACTTTTCCAACGATACCACATCCTTGGGGATGAGGTTTCCTTTACTTGCATTGGCTGCATCCTGCAATGTTTTTTCTTGCTCATCCTCATCGATCTTTGTGTCTTTAAATACGTTAGCATTTGCCATGAAGCACAATATTTGTTGGTCATCATAAAAAACACGTAAGTTAGTGATATTATCGGGAATGGAAGGCTTATAAATAATTTCAATAGAAAAATCGTCCCTCAATGGTGACAATCTAACAATAGTGTTTGCTAATGTATACGCAGCTACCTCGTACTCTGTAATGTTATTCATGCTCTCAAATTCCAAGCGTCTATAGATCAAATGCGTTTTCTGCAGTTGGTCTATTAAAACACAATCAGTGCCAGAGCCCTCATGTTTTGGAACCATCGAAGTATATAGTCCAAATATCATATGTACAGGGATTGGGAACTATGGTAGTACTACTACAACTACTACTAATTGTACAAAGTTCGTTATCGCTAGTTGGACAAGGAAGGAGATCCAACTGTGTATCTAGTGGAACTAGGGATGACTGTGCAAGATAACCCCTGAGTTGAGTTTCAAGGAAGCAATTGCTGAAATGTAATTCTGCAAGGCATTGGTTCATTATGCTCGTTCAAGGGAGTGATAGTGTGTTTCATACAACTCTATGATTCTACTCAGATCTGATTATTTCTACCCCTGTACGGAAGCCATAAGTGTGACCAGTTTGTGGAAAAGTACCCTTGTAGCTTGCTAGACCAATCTTTGCTCAACAACACTCTGAGTGCTTCCGAAATGTCCACAATCACCATGTTGATACATTGGTGGACTCATCCGTCGGATGGTAAGAGAATGATGACATATCTGAGTTCACCAATTGCCTGGACATGAGGCTTGTCCAACTGAATAATCTATGCATCTATTTTTCCCCATTTGGCATTGATTTTTTTGGCAACAAATAATGTCATTACATTCACCGATGCACCGAAATCAACCAAGCAAATATGTACATTGAAATTGAAGATTTTGGAAGTTAACGTGAAAGGTGGGTAGAGTGTATTCACATCCATCGTAAGTGCATTGGAGACTTACTATATCCCTTGTCTAAAGAGGTAGCGTTACTTGTGGAGGTCTGCCCAAGTGCCCATAGAAGGATTTCTCATTGGTTTGTGATCTTTGTTAATTCAAACATTGAAATATTTCCACGAAACTTCTTCATATCATCAACTATGTTATAGTCCATAGCGGGAAGATTGGCCAAGGTGTCTAGGGATGTAACTTGGTTTGTGGTTTCCGGAGTGATGGTATGTCCTTATTACTGATGGAAACACTTTTCGTTGAGACTGCTTTCCCAAACTTGATCTGAGTGTCCTGCGCTAAGTTGGCCAGTGGGTTGATTTTCCTTAACATGTTTTCTTTGAATTTTTGCTTCAGAAACTCAATTGTAGTGGTTGACCCTTGGCTTCTCAAGTTGTATTGGTTGGTCTTCTTATGGGTCAGAGTGTCACTCTGAGGCTTCTTACTAGCAGTACTATTTTAGGTTGTGAGTATACAATTAAACATGCTCACTGCATGCCCGACACGTGGAGTTTCATCAGTTGTAGCTTCTTCCTTTTCTTCTGTGGGCTCAGTTTTCTCTTCAGGCATTACCAAATCAACAATCTGCGTAGCAACCATGCTCATGGCTCTATTCCACTGTGGACACATTTTCTTTGAGTGATGTTCTTGATGAAACACACAATATTGATTTGTGCCCAACTTTTCAATGTTCAACACGACATTGGAGCTTTGTGCAAACTTTTCCTATTGTTTTCTGCTACTGCTAGAAGCTACAGTCCTTCTAAATAGGTTGTGTTAGGGTCCCACCCTAACCCCCTTATTTATGTAGTAGGATCGAGTCATAGTTGTAGTTAAGTAAAGAGTCAATAAAGCCCATATTAATAATTGTAAGTGGTAAACCCGCATTTAATGAGGGGACCACTGTTAGTTGCAAATGGGCCATGGTATTAGATAGATGGTATTAATAAGAACCATGGTATTGCATGTATGAGTCATATATAAAAGATAGAGACTCCTTGCGAGGAGCATCGTGTCTTATTTTGTAATCGAGCTCTGCTCTATTGGAGGTTTCCCCCTCGAAGAGGCAAGTGAACATTACTTTCTGAATAATAAAATACTTGCTGTTGTTTCTCACTGTTCTATGTTCTGGGTATATTTCTGTGCATACTTGGTATTCTTGTATCGTCTTGCAGGTTAAGAGCATAACAAGTGGTATCAAAGCTCTTTCCAGGGCTGGTGGGATCTCCATTTTTTAGCAATTTTTTTTTTTGTCTAGAGACGTGTTCCAATGGCTTTAAACCACAGGATCTGTCATTGAGCGCATAAACCTACAGATTTGGGGAGGCATGCACGTAGGAAATACAAGAGGTGGTCACGCTTGTTGGACTCCCTTGTAACCCGTGTGGGTACCCCTTCGAGTAGTAGCGCATTAGACAGAACCGCGCAAAGACTATCTTCCAAGTACCCTCTGGTATATCGGAAGCCCCCTAGCTCCCTTGAAACCTCGCCATAGATAAAACGTCGGCTGTCTTGCTGCTACAGTACATCGTGAACAACACTCGGAGAGATTACTCGCCCGTACGATAGGGTAGTTTGGTTGTACGGCTAAGGGTAAGATTGATCCTCCTTGGTTAGTGCCCTGAAAAATTGGGCCGAGTACTACTGTCAGACCCTTATGTATATTGTGATCTGTAGCGCTTGACACTCCTCGAGACCATAGTTCCCTTTTCTATCTCTGGATCATGCATAATCTCTGCCAGATCAAATCTCACAAGTGGGGTTTGTAGTAGCAGCAGAAATCAGTCCCGTAGCTTAGATTTAACAGAACAACCATTCAGATCTATTAGATCCATTAGATCCACAACAACAATTTGTTCCGCCACTTAGATCTATCCGATCAGCCATTCAGATCTCTCAAATACACTAGAGCCGCCATCCAGATCTGAGTAGTTGTGTGGGTTCCTATACCGGGGCGTGATTTTCGCAAGACTTTTGGCAGCATTGACATTTTGGAGATACGGCTACTGCAGTATTCCTAAGCAAGGAGTAAAAATCCGTTAGGACTGAGACCCACGGGTCGCTTATTGGTGATCTAGCCCATAAGAATCAGGACGACGAGCTGAGCAAGGTGGTACCATTCAATTGTTAGTGCCAAACAAAAAAAAAAATTCAGATGGTCCCAAAGTTCAAGTACATCGGATCGGTGCATGGTAGAAATTAGAGCTCAAGCTATGGCCAATGAGAAGATCGACAAACTTGAACAATCCTTGAAAGAGCTCCAAGATCAGCTGACAACAATAATTAACGCACTCTCTAAGGGCAAGGCGGAAGCCTGCGAGGAGGCGTATATTGGCAATGAACACAATGAGGGTGAGTCTAGCCACTCTCTTCACCTTTGGGGCACCCACCAACAATCCCGTCTGCGACCACCCAAGCTGGATATGCATAAATTTGATGGTTCTCACCCGACAACATGGGTAGCACAAATGGAGTAGTATTTCAATTTGAATTACATCTTAGATAATGAGACTCAGCTTATGGTGGGGAGCATGTACTTGGACAATGAAAGATGGCAATGGTGGCAATGGCATCAATGTTGCAATGGAAGGCCCTTGACTTGGGACACCTTCAAAAAATCTCTTATAGAGCGCTTTGACCATGAATCCGCTTTTTTGGGTCATCTCACTAAGCTCCGACAGACTGGCATAGTGGAGGAATATATTACAGCCTTTGAAGCCTTAGCTTTCCGCACTATGGGTCTCCAAGATGCGTTCTACATGGAATGTTTTATCAGTGGTCTTAAAGAGGCCATACAAGCTCACGTCCGATTGCACCACCCTCCCACATGGTCGGAGGCTTGCAAGGTAGCTCGTAAAGTTGAACGTGCGTTAGCGGCCCAGTCCAATCGCCCAAATTTCACTGCCAAGGGTCGCCCCCCACAGGCTCACAACACTACTCAAACACTTAAGGTTCAAAAGGTGTCACCTGCAGAAATGGCAGAAAGAAGAAAGCAGGGATTATGTTACTATTGTGATGAAAAATAATCCCTATGTCATAAATGCAAGGAGCCCAAATTATTTCAAATTGATGCTACTGATTACAACTCATCGGAGGAAGCCCCACCACTTGAGGAACCTGAGGAGGAAGAAGAGGACAACCAGAAGGACAATGTCCCTGACGAACCAGTTATTTCACTGCATGCTTTGGCAGAGATTTCTTCACCTCAAACTCTCAAAATCAGAGGTTTTATTAATCGCCACCCAGTAGTAGTCTTGATTGATAGTGGAAGTACACATAATTTTATCCATCAAAGAGTCGCGGAAGCAGTGCATTGTTTTGTACGAGAAGTTTCTAACTCCCAAGTCCAAATTGTGGATGGAGGAACATGTGAAGGTCGTTGTGAAAATGTCAAACTTCAAATGGGGTATTATCAGTTGAAGACCCACATGTTTTCCATACACATGGGAGGGTGCAACATTGTCCTCGGTGCTGAATGGCTTCGCAAACTTGGGCCAATCACAATGGAATTCCAGGATTTATATATGAGCTTTAAGCAGAACAACTCCACACATACCCTCCGCGGACTCCAGCCGGGAGCTCTCTCTATCATCAACTCACATAGGACGAAAAATTGTTAAAAAAGGGCCATCATGGAGTTATAGCTCAATTTAATGCCATCCAGGCCGTCGAACCCAATTCTCTTCTGATTCATCCTGAGATGCAATAGATTTTAAATAACCATCTGCCAGTCTTTGACAAGCCTCATGAGCTTCCACCCTCGAGAGGGGAACATGATCATAGCATCAATTTGGTCCCAGGAGCCCAACCACCAAATGTGCGCCCATATAGATATCCGTTCACCCAAAAGAATGAAATAGAAAAAATAATCAAGGAACTTTTGGAAGCAGGAGTCATTCGTCCTAGCATTAGTCCTTATTCATCACCGATGGTCATGGTGCTCAAGAAAGATGGGAAATGGCGTATGTGTCCAGACTTCAGGGCCCTCAATAAGTTGATAGTCAAAGATAAATTTCCCATCCCGGTTGTTGATGATTTGCTGGATGAACTAAATGGGGCTCAATTCTTTACTAAGCTGGATCTTCGCTCAGGCTACCACCAAATTCGCATGAAAGAAGTCGACATTCCAAAGACTGCTTTCAGAACTCATGAAGGCCATTATGAGTTCCTGGTCATGCCATTCGGTCTTTGTAACGCCCCATCTACTTTTCAGAGCCTTATGAACCACATCCTCAAACCATATCTCAGAAAATTTGTCCTGGTATTCTTCGATGACATCCTCATCTATAGTTGCACTTGGGCTGCACATCTTCAGCATGTAGATCTACTATTGCAACTACTCCACAACCATAAATTATTTGTCAAGATGTCTAAGTGTGAATTTGGCATGAAAGAAGTTGAGTATTTGGGCCACATTGTGGGATGTGAAGGCGTCAAGGTGGACCCCAAAAGGATCCAGGCAATGCAAGAATGGCCTCACCCGAAGACATTGAAGAGCTTGAGAGGATTTTTGGGTCTCACAGGCTATTATCGGAAATTTGTCCGCAACTATGGTCGCATAGCGAAACCACTAACTCAACTCCTTAAGAAAAATTCCTTCTGCTGGACCGAGGAAGCACAACAGGCATTTACCGCGCTCAAAAACGCCATGTGTACCACCCCAGTCTTAGCCCTACCGGACTTCACCAAATCATTTGTCATTGAATGTGATGCATCGGGAAAAGGTATTGGAGCGATTTTAATGCAGGAAGGGTGACCATTGGCCTTCACCAGCCAACAACTAAGTGGGAGGAATCTGGGCCAATCTACCTACGAGAAGGAAATGATGGCCATCTTACATGCAGTAGAGACCTGGCGACCTTACTTGTTCGGGCGACGTTTCCAAATCCGCACAGATCATCACAGTCTTAAATATTTTCTGGAGCAGCACCTATCGTCCCCACAACAAAACAAGTGGCTCGCCAAAATGCTGGGATATGATTATGAGATCATCTACAAGAAAGGGAAAGACAACCGGGTAGCAGATGCATTGTCGCGCCAATTTGAGGAGGAAAGTACACTGCTCGCAATTTCCCTCCCAAGTCCAGACTGGATTGAAGTAGCTCGCAGGGAATGGTTTTCACATCCAGGGCTCTCCCAAATTATTTCTCAATTGCAGGCGGATCCTAATTCCAGCAAGGGCTACTTGTGGCAGAATGATATTCTTCGCTACAAGGATAGAGTCGTAGTATCACCAACATCCATCCTCAAAAATAGCATTTTGGCAGAATTGCACTAATCACCCATTGCAGGACATTTGGGCTTTCAGAAGACGTATGCGCGCACCAGAAGATCATTCTTTTGGACCGGTATGAAACAGGACATCCTTACTTTCTTAGCAGAATGTGACGTCTGTCAACGCCACAAAGGGGAAACAGTCAACACACCAGGCACATTACAACCATTGCCCATTCCGGCGTCAATTTGGACGGAGGTCTCCATGGATTTCATTACAGGTCTTCCAAAGTCTGGGAACAAGTCAGTCATCATGGTGTTGTGGACCGACTGTCGAAGTATGCTCATTTCTGTGCCCTACCCCAACCATTTACACCAACCTTGGTTGCCCAAACTTTCATGGATCAGATCTTCAAATTGCATGGCATGCCCACTTCTATTGTGTCCGACCGCGACCCAATCTTCACCAGTAATTTTTGGCAGGAACTCTTCAGAATACAAGGCACTCAACTCAAACTCAGTACTTCATATCATCCGCAAACAGATGGTCAAACCGAAGCAGTCAACAAATGTTTAGAAACCTACCTTAGGTGTTTCACTTCAGAAAAGCAACACCTTTGGGTACAGTGGTTACCTATGGCGGAATGGTGGTATAACACCAACTATCATGCCACCACAAAAATGACTCCCTATGAAGCAGTCTATGGTCAACTTCCGCCTTCCCCTACTTCTTATCTCACGGGGTGCTCCAAAGTACAAGCCGTGGATCAACTCCTACAACATCGCGCAACCATGCTCGCCCACCTACGCGATAATCTTCATCAAGCTCAGAACCGTATGAAGCAACAGGCTGACCAACATCGCTCAGAGTGCCAATTTCAAGAAGGGGATCAGGGCTTTTTGAGGCTGCAACCATATAAGCAAACATCACTCAAAGACAAGGGTTGTCAAAAGCTCTCTCCAAAATTCTATGGACCATACCAAGTACTTCAGCGCATTGGAGAAGTGGCTTACAAGTTGGCTTTGCCACCTATAGCAAAAATCCACCCAGTTTTCCATGTATCGTGCCTCAAGAAAGTGAGTGGGAACAATTGCCGAGTTCAAACCAGTCTACCGGAATTGGACGAGGAAGGGTCAATCTGGCTTCAATCGGAACAGGTTCTAGACACACGAGACAAGCACCTGCGCGGTCGCATGATTAAAGAGGTCCTCGTCAAATGGAAAGAC
>APFE030170830.1:25402-38778 GCA_000404065.3 Pinus taeda | reverse complement strand
TCAATAAAGGCCATATTAATATTTGTAAGTGGTTAACCTGCAATTAATGAAGGGACCACAGTTAGTTGCAAATGGGCGGTAGTATTAAATAAAGGGTAAATGGGCGGTAGTATTAGATAGATGGTATTAATAAAACCCACGGTATTGGCCCGTGGTATTGCATGTATGAGTCATATAAAAAGGATAGAGACCCCCTGCGAGGAGTATCGTGTCTTGTTTTGTAATCGAGCTCTGCTCTATTGGAGGTTGCCCCCTCGAAGAGGCCTGTGAACATTTCTCTCTGAGTAATAAAATCACTGCTATTCTGTGTTCTGGGTATATTTTCTTCACATATTCTGTGTTCTGGGTATTTTTTCTCGCATATTCTCGGTTCGGTATTTCTTTGCAGGTTAAGAAGCATAACATCAACTCACCAAAGACGGGAATAGTGACATAGGAGAAATCTAACTGCAATGTCCCTTTGAGTTTTGCACCCCATGACCTAGATAAAAGCATGCCAAATCTAGGGGCAATGTCGGCCACAACTACATCCATAAGAACATTCTTTGTTGAAATTTGATCTAAAGTCACAACCAAATCTTTAATGAGACCAATACATATGACCCTACCAGAATCAAAGGAAAAAAGATCATGATACTTGCGAGTGATGTCCAAACCCAATTTTTCCATAATTGCCTTTGGCATCAGGTTGTGAGATGCTCCTGAATCAAACATGGCACTGTGCAAAACATAATCATGCAATCTAAGGCTAATGTAAAAAGGGGCTACATCACTATCCTCAGATTGGCCTTCTAATGCCGGACCAAAGATAAGCTAGGGTTGGTTATCTTCCACATTAACCATATTAGACAGGGGATCTATATTCAAAATATTTGACACTTGACCTTTATAACTGCTATTTTTCATTAATTCAGTTAAAGGTATTGACACTTTTAACTTAGCAATCTCATTTTCTAAGCTAAAGGATGTAGTTTTCTCTACCTCTTTGACTGGAGCATCCTTCCTTTCAGAATTCTCTTTTGTTGGAATTGGCTGATTTGACTTTTCATTTGCTGATTGTACTTTGTTGGAAGTAGGATCTACTGGCTCCTTTCCCTTTTTCTGAACATTTGGAGAATCATTCTTTGGTGGTGTTGCTTCCTTCTGCTTCTGAATTGGATTGATTGGTACATCTCTGCTCCTGAGTGAGTACTGCCTTTCCTGCGCTGTCAATGCATTCATATATCCCCTCTGATATTCATCTGATTCCTCTTCTAGGATTGTTTCATTTGCCAATATAAAATCTTCATCTTTTTGTACAGTTGGGCTTTCTGAATACTCTTCATCTTCGGTGATATAAATTGGCAAACCATCTAGTGTAAAAAAGTGATTCTCCTCTCCTATTGGAGCCTCATCATCCTCTGATTCAGTGCCATGGACATAGTTCTGTTGTAATGGTGTTTTGACTTGCTGTTGAGCTGATGGATCTTGAGCACTATGCTCCCGTTACTTAATTCTGAACTGTGGTTGCTGCTAACCATGAAAATTTGGATTTCTGACCTGTGTCCAGGCTTATCTGCAATGGTTACTCTATCAAACATCTTCTCAAGCTTACGAAGCAAATGATTTGAGGAAGAAGCTTCTTCCTTTATGGTCACTTTCTTCTCGGTCTTTGTCCTAGCTCTCTTAGCTAGCAGATTTGCAGCCACACTCACTGCGATTTTCTGCATGTCCTCCAATGTAGCCAGGTCTCTTTCTTTCAATTGATATGACATGTCGAGGTCAAAGCCATCGGGAAATTTTATCAAAGCCAACCCCATTGGTGGCTTGATGTTAGCTGGAATAGCATTATAAATAGTATTAAATCTAACACAGTAATCCTAGACACTTTCACCAACATTCCTCTTTATGTTTTCATACTCGGAAAGGATTTGGAGTGGATTTTTCTTTACCTCCCAATGATCTAGAAATTGTCTTTGAAGAACCACCAATGTGTTGATAGTTCCAGCAGGAAATGCTCTGAACCACTTTTTCACTTCACCTCCAAAATTTTGCACAAATAATCTCATAGTCACATTCTCTTCATCTATCTCGTGGAGATCAAAGAAATCACTCATCCTATCAACATGCTGTTGTGTTGTGATACCTTGGGTAGCATCAAACAATGGGATTTTACTTTGGTAATCAGCAGGCATAGCATCCAAGTTCTATGGCAAAATGAGAGGTGCATATCTGGTAGCGATTGTTTGAAGTGGATTTAAAACTAGCCTTGGGGATGTAGGAGGAGTTGGACCAACGATAGCAGTTGATGTGATGGGTGTATGAGGTGTCAAAGATGATGAATAAATATTTGATGTTTGAGGTGTAGAAGGGGTTGATAGGGGAGAAGAGACAGTAGATCTCTGATCAGATATGGTGGGCTGCACGGGAATGGTGGGAATAAAAGGAGGCTCAATAGGAATTTCTAAACTAGACACAACAGCGGATGAACCAAGAGTAGCAGACGCAGATTCTAAGAACTCAGGAATATTGGTATCCACAATTGAAGTTTGAAGATTTAGAATATAAGCATCAATTGATCTATTTGCTCTTTCAGTTTCAAGATATTGGACAAACTCTGGATTAAGAACAGTAGCACCAACTGCACTTTCAAACTTAGTTTCAAACAACGATAGATCAAAATGTTCATAAAACAGGAGATCTTCAAGATATTCAAAAATAATCGGGCATGAATGAGATCTAAACACAAGAATCACAAAACTTTCTTGGTGAAGAATTCTTGGAATGAGATTTGGGTTTTCATACACGGGAGGAGGATTAGGATCAGGATTGGCCCTGGTGTATCGTCTGGAAGCCAGTGTGTTGAATTATTCCCAAAAATAAAATTGAAATTACAATCTTGTCAGCCTAATGAATTCTAAACTCATCATCCAAAAGTCTAGAATTATTTAATGTACTGGGGCAATAGTTTTCAACGCTTGCAAGTCAGATGTTTAGTTCATAAACTAAACCAGAGATTGACTAAAGTAGCATTCATCTACTATGCACTTGTAGAGCAAGAGCAGTTTGAAGGCTACCTGGCTAACTTCAGGCTCCGTATATAGTTTATAAAGCAAAAAATAGTAACAAACAAACAAACTTTTCATTCCCCAGTATGGTCGCCACTAAACTAGTGCCTAGATCGACCTTAGGTTGAGAAAGGTAGGTCTAGGGTAACATCAAACCACGCTTAACCTGGTAGTGAGCCCTACCAGGTCGGGAGAGGGATCTCTCCTTGTAAATCTCAATGACAATATATCGAAGGAGGCTTGAGATGACTGATAAGAATACTAATTTTAGGCTAGGTATGTTGGCTCAGAGGAATTTGTTTGATTTTAATGGTTGGTTGTTGGATCAAATGGGGAAGGCAGCATTGGGAGAAATCAACATAGATTTGCAGAGGTTTCTGTGGGCCAAGGTAGAAAAGTGTTTTATCACTTTGAAATGAGTGTAATGGTGATTCTAAATACTGGTGAGGAGCTGGAGAGGGCATCCAAATGTCATGAGTCCTCTTCAAATAGTAGAAAACATGTAAAACTAAATAAACCCTAAGGCAGAGCATTGACACACCAATGGATTCTACCTTTTACACTTGATTCATTTAGTTATTCAGAATAAGAGAGATGATGACACACACAAACATAAGATCAACTGAATTATAGAGAAGAAAACAATGCTAATTCACATTACCACAAGAATCACACAAAATGCTGCAAAACCCTGGTTTATTTCCTTGCCAGACTGCAGAAGTGATTTACAAAATAGCTCAATGCATCGACAAGAGTCCAAACTTGACAAATGACTAAGAAAGTACAAGATATAGGCATCAAACCACCTATGCTAGCCATAAGGGGTCGAATCCATGAGTCAAGGAGCTGTTTCAACAAGATCTAAACTAGGAACTAAAAAATATGTAGTGGAACAACTTGCCTCTGAACCTATGGAAACTAATTCATTCAACTCAAAACTGCCTAAAACTGATGTATCTACCTCCTTAAGTCATTTTTCATCATTTTTACATCGTAGTACATCAATTTACATCCTATTGCACCATGAATTTGACCATAAGAGAAGAAAAAGTCAAAATTGTAGAAAACTAGGCGTAAATTTGAGTTTCTGAGCAAAATTGGCAAAATTTTGCCTGACGCGTAGCGCCATTAGCCTGATGCATAACACCTTTTCCAAGCAGCGTTTGAAGGTCTTTCCCTTCACCACATTAGCTCCAAGATGGCTTGTTTGAAAGGTCTATCTGTCTAATTTCCAGGACAAGTGGAATTTTTGGATTTGGTGTCCATTTGTCCCTTCAACAATAAATTCTCCCAAGACTGCTTCTTGTGGGTCCAAAAAGTGGTAGAGAGGGCATTTTTGAGGTGTTTGTTGCCCTTTAGGTGACCCAGATCTCCCCCAAACTTCATGAAACTTTCTGGTTTTTCATATCTTTTTCACGAGGAATCCAAAAATTCAATCCATTCTTCAAAATTTCCAACCATATCAATGCACAGCGTCAGTGGCGTTGCGCATTAGAGGAAATTTCCTGTTTTTTTCAATTAAAATTTGTGAAATGACAAAACTTTCTCCAAATTGCTTCAAAATTGGCAAGAGGCAAGCTTATCAATTGCTTTGCTGAGCCAAGGATGCTTTAGCCAAGATTCTAAGTTTATGTTGCTTCTTTTTGGCTCTTAAGGCTCCCCTTAACCTAGCTTTTAGGCTTCTTATCCTTGTCTTGCAGATTTTGTTCTGGGCCAAATAGTGATAGGCCATGTGGCACAGAATGTTCTTCTCCTTATTAGCCTTATCCAGAAGCTTCTCAAGGTGGATATTCACTCTTTCCAACCATGATTCTCAGTCAGCCTCTATTTCTTGCTCTAGTGAAGTCAGCTTGATTTTCCTTCTTATTGCCAATTACCGATTTTCCCTTATGGTTTGCAGCTCCTTGATTGTTTGTTTGTCCTCCAATTGCTTGTTTTGTTGCTCAAGGTAATTAATGATCCATTTAGACCTCTCAAGGTCAAGTGATAAGTCTTGGATCTCATCTTCTTTCTCCTTGATGATCACATTCTTGAGCCTTGAGATTTGGGAGCCAAAATCGGTGTCCTCTTCCTCAACCAAAATAAAATCCCTGTCTTAGCCTTCAGAAGGCCCTTTATCATGCAATGGCTTCTTTCCTCTATCCTGTACTTGTTCAGCTGAAGAAGAAGGCAAAGCCCCTTTCACCCCAGGTCAAGATAGCATTTTCCTATTGTCTGGTGAAGAGAACGAGATCCCTTCCACCCCTGGTGGAGATAATACTCATTTGGCAGCTGCAAAAATTTTTCTTGTGCCCTTTCCATAAGTTATAAACACAGGAATATGATCCTCTTCATTTCTATTTTCATGCTCTCTTTGTTGCCCAGAAGGTCCACCTTCCTCTTGAGCTTCTGCAAAAATTTGAGGCCCCTTGAAAATCTCATGGGCAATGAAGGTTTCCCATGGCACTCCCAACTGAGTGAGTTGATGCACAACAACAATCTTGATGACAGCGAAGTGATCAATGCTATTAAGTTGTTGTGGGTATGGTTTTCTCTTTGCAAGTGCAGCCATCCTCTCTATATTTTTGCAAATGAAGTATGGAATACTCATCATTCTAACCCTAGTAAAATGCATAAGCAATCTGATATGATAGGCAAGAGTCTAGAGAACCTTCCCTCACATGTGAAGTATTTAATGATGACTTTCATTAGTGGAACATACCGGTCCTCCAAAAACTTAAAAGGAAACACCCTGCCCAATTGACTATGATATTTGGCTTTAATGTAGGGTTCATAGTTCTATTTGCTGATATTCTGTCTTTTGTTCCATCTTTCCCCCACATCTGGCATCCTAGTTTCTTCTCCAATAATGGCTGGTGAAAGAGTGAAATTGATGCCAGCAAGTTGTACCATATTGTTATCCATGTTGATGACAAATTGCCTAGGTAATTCATGATGATACTTAACCCTATCAACTATCTCACAAAACTCAAAGCAAGATTGGTATCTAAAACAAGTGGTGGCAAGAGGACAAGAAAGAAGTTAAGCAATGCTAATAAGCTCCTCTCTAATTATTTTCCCACCCTTGTGAGGTCTCCTAGGCTGTACATTCGTTTCTCTTGAACTGTAACTTTGTGTTTCTTCTTCATAGCTTGAGTCACTGTTTCTTGCCAGAGTGCTTGTCTTAGGAAAATGATGAGATGAAGATATGGTGAAAAATGGTAATGAAGGAGGACAATGGTGGTGAGTATGAAGAGATTTTATTCTTGAGAAATGGAATTGGGGAATAAGGGGATTAGTTTTGGGAAACTAGGGTTTAGTGAGGGATTTAGGGTTTGATGAGGAAATTAGCTGCTTTAGGGGAGTGGAATATGGGAAAATGGGATAAATAGAGTAATTTTAGGGTAATGAAAGGGTGAAAAGGGTTTAATGATGTTTTTGTGATGATGGAATGAAAATTGCACAATAGAATGGAAAACAATGAAGAAAAACTAGGGTTTCATTTTAAACATGTAAGACTTATGAAGAACACAAGAGCGAACTAAAATTCAGCTATAGGATGATGTTAACTTACTTGTAGAATGAAAATGGAGCAATTTTGAGGGTTATGGCATGATTTGGAACATTTTAAGAAGATCTGGACTGATGGACAGTGCACAGGGCCCAATGTGCAGCGCCCTCCTAATGCGCAGTTCTCGTTCAAAATAACACTGTAGGATTGCCTCTGATGTGCAGCGCCTACTTGATGCACAGTGCCAGGCAAGTTTGCTTGGAAAATAGGGATTTTTGTCTCCTTGGCTCCAAATCGTGATTTTTTGCTCTCTAAGAGTATTTTGCATAATGAAATGACAATTAGAACCTATTTCAATTTAAATATGGATGATCTTTAGTTTTCATTTATCTCAAACCCACTTTTGTAATGTCAAAGTCACTTTTGGTCTTGAGCTATGTTTTTCCGTTGAAATTGACTTTTCTTAATCATTTGGTAAATTGATGCATTGATGCTTGTGTTTTTGTCTGGAGTGGCTGGAGTTGGCAAGGTGAGCAAGGGTAGCAGCTTTGATCTTATTATACATTGAAAAAATTGAAATTACATAAAAATTTTATACAAAGGAATAAAAACTCTGTTTTACCTCAAAATAGAGTTTTGAGGTAAAAATCATTTATTGAGCATATCTTTAGTGAAATTTTGATTTGATTAACTTATTACCTCCTCATGTGCCTCTTGACCTTTTATTGAGTTTTTCATGACCATGGTGGCAAACCCTAGACCTAATGAGACATAAAACCCTAAAAATGGCTTTTGCAAATGTAATGACAAAAAATGACTGTAAATGACCTGAACATGTGAAAGTAGGCCAGCAGGTAAAGACCATGAGGGAAATTTGATAATGAACCACTACCATCAGTTGATCCATGACCTAATGGAATGTAGCTGATCGGATGGGATACCTAAAATGCATGCAAAAAGAGATATTTGATCATTGATGGAGGGATGAAGATACCGGCACTAACAACTAGATGCTCTGCTTCGTGGTTCATCTCCCTTTGAGTGATGTTCATCGTCCTGCGGCTCCTTCGTTGTTTCCTACACCACTTCGACCAGCTCCTGCTTTGTTGGGATAATGCTCATTCTGCTATGCTCGGTTAACGCAGAACACTCCCTTGTAGGATTTTAGCTCTAGTGGGGGAGCTGCATACAGGACCCCCTGGTACCACCACAACCACTTTTGACCTTCGTATCTTTTCTTTGTACTGTATACTGCAGCTTTGTTATAGCTCCAAATCTCACTCTTGTGGTTTGTGATGCTGCACTCATGGCCTAGGGCAACCCCTCCTTCCAGACCTGGTCCCAAATTTAAAAAACAATGTTTTATTCCCTATACGCGACATTGCCTTGAGCTAAACGCGTGTATACACGGGTCTGTGTATACCCAATTCGCGTATATGTTTAAAAACACTTAAAAAAAATAAATCTCCTTAATTTCGGGCGAAGATAACAGGTTTTACCTGTTGATTACCTGTTAGTGCCCGTGGCCCAACTGTTTCCAATGAATTCCGAACTAAAAAACTACTTTGGGAGAAGTATAAAAAGGCTTCTATGGGAAGGCCAAAGGGAGGAGAGAAGAGAGAGAAAGATTACTATGTTGAGATTTCCCTGACCAGGTCTGAAGATCCTTGTGCCTCCTACACTTCCCCCATTCTACATGAAACCCTTCTTTCCTTGTGTGTGTTGATGATTTCATACTACATGAGATATCATGGAGTAAGTCATGGAAGGAACTTGTTAAAGGCTTGAGACTGGACGAATCCGGGAGACGGTTCCGCTTGGAGCCTGCGAAAGGACAAATCAGGTGAAATTATTCCTTTTTAGTACTTTATTTGTCTATAATAAAAGAAACACATGTCTTTGTTCCTGATATAGATCTTCTTCATGTTTATGATATTCATGTTATGATTCATATGTGAACGGTTGTTTAATTGCATAACTAACTACCTTTCCTTATAATATGAAGATGGTTTCTTTATGATGTTTCATCCATATACTGTTGTACTTTCTTGAATTGATTGTTTTGCAGGTCAAAGGAGCAAAAGGAACTCCAAGAAGGGTTTGGACCCTGGAAGGCTCTTCTTAAACGTAGGACCTCAGGTACGCCCCCTATCGTAGAGTTTGCTTATAGTAGCATTATGGTTGTGGAGTGTGTGTTTCTTTGCATAGATAACCTCCAGTCTACTAGGGTATTCACCCAATACCCTAGGGGAGTTTATCCCACAACAATAACAACAAAGAACCAAATGCAATACCATGCATGCCAAATCTAGTAAGGAAAACACACATGCAAATTGATACCTGCAAATAAGTCTTCTGTAGCTGCTTGATCCTGCTCTTCCTTGATTGCTCCTTCCTTCCTCTTGCTTCTTTGCCTTTCTTGATCCAATTCCAAAGTGCCCCAAGAAAACTCTAAGTGTCAAAGAGTGAGAGAGACAGAGATTAATGAGAGAGCTCCAAAACTCAACTAAAAAAAAAGGTACCAACTGATCCTCATAAGCCTTTTTATCAATTAGGCCTCTATTTTCTTCATTTTCCTCCTCACATGCAACCTATGACTTTTCACCTTCCATTTCTCCTAATATCCATTAGTTTCATAAATAAATGTGCCAAAAATGCCATTTTGCCTTTCCAAGCCTTTGCCAATTTCCTTAGCCATAATAACCAAAATGAACACCCACTAGGATGTTTTGTTGACCATTTAGCTTGGAACAAGTGTCCTGTGACTGTGGCCTTATATATTTTTACATGAATTTTTAACTAAGGTTGTTACATTCCCAAAGGTGACAATCCTTTCCCTTTTAAGGAATTTCGCCCCATTTATCTTTGTAATTGTATTTATAAAATTATTTCCAAGGTGATCGCTCAAAGAATGAAGCCCATCCTATCAAAGGTGATTTCCCACGAACAATTTGGGTTTCTGGAAGGGAGACAAATCCATGAAGCAATTGGAGTGTCACAAGAGGGCCTCCATAGTATGAAAACTATGAAACTCAAAGGAGCAGTCATAAAAATAGATCTTTCTAATGCATATGATCATTTGAGCTAGCTTTATATACACCTCTTTCTTACTCATGTGGACTTTGAAATTCCCTTTATAAATTGGATTATGAGTTGTATGATGTTTGTTCCTTTTGTAGTCCTTATAAATAGTGTGGCATCCCCCTTTTAGAGCAGATAGGGGTCTCAGATAAGGTTACCCCTTGTTCCATCTCCTTTTCCTATTGGTAACAAAAGGTCTCAGTAAGATGTCAAAGGACGCCAAACGTAGAGGTGCTTTCAAAGGAGTGAGTGTCACTCTTGCTTCAGTTATTTCCCATCTACTTTTTCTGGATGATATATTGATTTTTTGTAATGGTGAGTTAAGGTATGTGCAATCTCTCCATGAAATTCGGAATCTCTTCAATAGGGATTCCGATATGGTTACAAATGTAGTAAAATCTACTATTACCATACACAATTTGGATCCTCAGGAAATCAATAATCTTAGAATGGTTTTTCCCTATGAGATTTTAAACTTTGATTCAGGGCTCAAGTGTTTGGGTTTTTACTCGAAGCCCAACAACTTCAGAAATGAAGATTGGTCTTGGCTCCTGGCTAAGCTAGAAAAGAGACTTTTATAGTGGATCCATTAATGGATTTTAAGAGTTGGGCATATGGTATTGGTTAAATCAGTACTTGAAGTTATTATTGTGTATTGGATGTCCTTAGCATGGATCCCAAAGGGGATTCTGAAAAAGGCAAGAAGGATCTACTTCAAATTTCTATGGGAAGGGACATAGGGATATTTTATATTGCCATGGGTTAAATGGTCATGGATTGCAATTCCCAAGCGCTTGGGGAGCTAGAGTTTAAAAAACATTTTCTTTTTCTCAAAAGAACTTGTAACAAAGTATGGGTGGAGGCTCCTTACTACCTCCAGCCTTTGGATGGAATTTTTCATGGAAAAATACATTAGGTCAGATTCTCTAGAGGATTGGATCAGGCATCCTAATAGAGCAAGAGGTAATATATAAATTGTATGGAGGGTTGTGTTAAATTATTTTGATCTAATTTCATGAGGGCTTGCATGGAAGATTGGGAATGGACCTAGAATCAGACTTGGTTATGACCCTTGATCGGGGAGTAGGGACAATCACTTATTATCTCAAATTCTCGTTACATTTATTTGGGATGAAGGTTATACTAGACTCAGTCAAATTGATAACCTACAACAACAAATCTATGGTCACAAGGATGTCTTATTGTAGTGGACTTGAACATTCCTAAGGATTTGCATGCAGAATGGGGTTAGTACTTGGATGCCCTTTCTCGAGCACACATCAAACTATTGGACTGTGAGGATGAGCTTGTATGGGCCTCCTCCCCTCACAGGTTATATACTCCAACTTTAGGATACGTTTATTTGAATGCTAGAGTTCATTTGGCCAAGCCTAAATGAAGGTGGCAGGAATTTTGAAAGGAAAAATGTCCACTGAAAGTGAAGTTGTTGTGTTGGTGTATAATGGTGAATAAGGTGCCTATTTGGGAGGTGATGTAATGCAGGTTTGTCATTGGGCCAGGGTGATGCTCTCTGTGCAAAGGGGTTGAGAAGTCAATTGATCACCTTTTTGTTACTTGCCCTTTCACCACCCATGTTTGGAAAGACTGCAACACGAGCTTGGCCTTGCATCTTCTTTGGGACGGACTATCCTTTGCATCTACTTAGCAAAGTTGGAAGCGAGATAGGTCAATCAGAGTCGTCCATGTACTATTTCTTATATTATGTTGGGGTATATGCCTTGCTAGAAACAAGTCAATATTTAATGATCCCACATCTTGTTCGAGGAAAATTGTTGCTGAGGGTATTGCTATACTAAAACTCTTCCCACAAGTCAAAGATCCATCACCAATTCGACCTATTTTAGAGGAAAATATGGACAAATCAATGCCTTGGGGATACTTCGATGGGGCTTCACAAGGGGAAGGAGCCCCTGCTTGGGGGGGGATTCATTCTTAATTTGTCTGAGCAACATGCATATCTTGTCAAAATTGGTATGGGTTATGAAACAAACAACTGGCCTGAAGCACTTGCGTGTAGATCTTTGATTTTTTTCACCATTGAGAAGGGTTGTGATAGGATCCTTATCTATGGGGATTCTATGTCGGTGGTCAATTGGGTCAATGTTGTACAACACTGCAAGAACATTCATTTGGTTAATATTGTGGATGATATTCGTAACCGTGTCTTTCTTTTACATACTTCTCTTGCAAGCATTTCTATAGGACAGGAATCGGGAAACTAATAAGCTTTCTAAGGGTGACATTCTCCTGGATTGCTAGCTCTAGTAGGTAGTTGAGTTACGAGGTTAGGACCTATCAGAGTATTACCACAAATCATATATGGACAGGTTACAGGCAGCATAAGGCATGGTTTAGTCCATGTTGGTTTTGCATTTTTGAGACACCGACTATGATGTTTTTTGGTTACAGGCTTCTACTTACATGTGCGCAATGGTTAAGTGTCATTTCATGATACCCTTTGTTCATAGAGGTTTATTGTTGTTAGTTTCACAATGACTTTGTATTGTCTTCATGCTTGGAACAACTGTTGTATTGGCTATATTTTTGGGGGACTTCTGTTTTGTCTTATTGTCTCATGTATATGTATCTATGATCCGTGATTTCCTTGTTTGTGGCTTTGTTTGGGTGCGGGAGTCTTTCTCCTCACTGAATTCACTTTATTTTGGTGCATATGCTAAATGAGATTTTGTCTAAATGAATGAATTTACGTTTTTTTCCTTGGCAAAAAAATAATAATTAGTAAATCATTTGAAATTTCAAATTGTTCAAAATCTTTTTCCTATGAAAATATTGACTTTTTATTTATTAATAAACTTAAAATTAAAAATATATTTGATATTTGATATTTCTTAGGATAAATGTGAGTATACATCATCATATCCTTTTATCGTAAAAGACATAAAAGGGTTATATATACTAATTATTACTTACTCAGGAATTTTCCACAACTTCCTCTACATCTGTAGTACCAAAAACATTACATTAAAAACTTTCATGGAACTAGGTTATTTCAGAAATATAATATAACCAAGACTTCTAATTATACTATTTTATTAAAATTACTAATACATTTTAGTTAAATCTCAACATATATTGAACATAATTAGAAGGTAAACCTCCTCCTTGAATTCTTGCTTGGATAATAGTCCTTCCTATAGAGATGAAGCTTCTTTTGATAACCCACTTTGCTTGCTTATTGAATTATCTACATACATGAGTAAAGAATAATTCTAAAACTTAATAATTTCTTGCATCTAATATGTTATTCATGATTGGAATCAACATCATATTTTCAATTTGGTTTCTACTTTTACCTAGTCCATGATTAATTTTGAATACTCCATGACTTGGACACTTCTAATTCCTCTTTCAATTGTAATAATCAACGATAACCATAAAGTATAAAACTCAACCATGTTATTTAATCTATAACCTGCTACATATTTGAATGAAATAAAATATTTTTTTACGTGTGAATAAAATGCCACAACTCCATGCATACTTGGAATTCCTTAACATGCTTTAAAACAACAACAACAACATATAATATTTTATTGATCTCTGAAGCCTTGAGAATTCTCAGGTGTTTGACTTTACGTAGTGTCCATAATCCTCCACATGGAATTCTTTGTTATGAAACCAGCTCAAGAAAAGATAGAAAAGATAGATCAACACCTTAGAATTCAGCCTCTTCGAGGGGGCAACCTCCTTTACATTACATAAATGAACAATTATTG
>APFE030170830.1:4076-25392 GCA_000404065.3 Pinus taeda | reverse complement strand
GTGGATGATCCCAACTCCCCCTCCTCTATCTATAAAAGCTTGTCCATTTTCCTTAGGCAAGCTAGTTCCAGAGTTCCAAAGATTGAGAACTTTCAAGTTCATGCTGCAAGAAGCCTTATTCATTCCCATAAGGCTAAATCTAAAGTAAGGAGATTCTTGTCCAAATAACCAAGGAGAGAGAGGCTTGTTCCCATTCCCAACAAGATTCGCAAGACATGTGTTGCTGATCACCCAGCCAAAAGAGGATTTGACGTCAGAACTATGGTTGTATTCTTCTTTGTTTATCAATAATAAATGACTATTATTATGGTTCCACTCTTATTGTCTTTTGTAATGATGATGAGTTATATCCTTTCTGATTGATATATAGTTGCATCTATTGGATTTTATGCTTGTGTTTGTGTCTTTCTTTGTATGTGCAGGTGTTCATTCTCGGAGATCGTGGGGATCGTGACTGGCTGGAGCAAAGGAACGGGAACATCAACTCTTCTGCAAGCACTAGCGTTGGAATCCAGGTAGGCCCTCATCATTGGTCTTTGATTTGCAATTAGGAACCTCCGTGATAGCGTTTTTTGATTGTTGCTAGACCCAATCTGGGCTAGTAGCGATCACCTCTATCCGCAGAGGGGATTTACCTCCACAACACTACCCTTATGACTGCGTTTGATGGGCATTCTCATAAGTCGCATGGGATTATCCTAGCCTTTCCTATATGTGTTGGAGGAAAGGTCGTCAATATTGAAGTATAGGTCATAGATGCTAACCTAGACTATAATCTCCTTTTAGGAAGGAATTTGGTATATGAGATGGATGTCGTCGTTTCGACTCTATTTCGTGTCATCTGCTTTCCTCATGAAGGGAAAATCGTTAAGGTTGATCAGTTGGATTATTGTCTAGTTGATCCTCAAGCAACTTCTGTCTCTACTATCCCCTTAGTGGATAACCCTCGCCCGCCTACAAAGAATCTAGGAGTTGGGATGTATTCCTCATTGATGGGTACCTTTGAGTTTCCCTCTCCTATCGCTCGAATCAATGTCATTTCATCATCCAAGGAGTCTCCTCGAGAGGGGTTCTTCCGAACTCATTATTTTTCGGACCCTTGGACCTTGCCTTCACCTATGACCACATTAGCTGAAGGACAAGTAAATGGAATGGCATCCCCTATGTCTGCGGCTGAGCTTAGATATCAATCTATCGTTAACTCTGCAGATGACCACTCTGCTCCTTTTTCTGAAGAGGAGTTTGAGGGTTATGTGGCCCCGGCTTGGGCCTTTAATTCCACCTCCGCCTTGGACTGCTTAGATACGGTTTTACCTTCTGAAGAAGCAATCCTCGAAGTGATGATGGGTGTAGATCGACCTTGGGAAGACTTACACCATCGTTCATATTTTCTTCCTCCATTGCAGGAAGTGGAATCTAGATTCTCCGAGCTATTTACTAGTGATGTTTGTAAGATATCAAATGCTTTGGCTCCAGCACACTTTCGTGCCAAAGGTTATATGTCGGTGATTTCAGAAACGATATCTATAAACATCTCTAGGGACCCTAACGTGATCAAAAATCTCTTCATCGGAATTGAATGTTCCCCTAAAGAAGTGCAAATTTACACCGACCTTTTCAAGGAATTTCGAGATGTATTTGCTTGTTCTTATCAGGAAATTCCTAGCATTGTCCTTCTATAGTTCAGCATGAGATCAAGACGTATGAAAACGCCAAGCCAGTTCGTCAAAGGCTTCGATCGGTTTATCCTAGGAAAGCGGTAGCCATTAAAGCCGAAGTGGAGAAGCTGCTCAAGGCGGGTTTTATATACCCTGTTCCTCTTCCCGATTGGGTTTCTAATCCAGTCCCTGTAGATAAAAAGCAAGGAACAATCTGAGTATGCATCAACTTTAGGGACTTAAATAAGGCTTGTCTGAAAGATAATTACCCCATGCCATTCATTGATCAGATTATTGATGAGTGTGCGGGTAATGAGATTTTTTCCTTGATGGATGGTTTTTCTGGTTATAATCAAATTTCCATCCGTCCTGAAGATCAACATAAGACGGCTTTTATATGTCCCTGGGGTACCTTTGCATACTGAAAGATACCGTTTGGTCTCAAAAATGCTGGAGCTATTTTCCAGTGGGCCATGTCATATGCTTTCCATGACATCAAACATATCATCGAAGCGTACTTGGATGATTTCACTGCTCGTTCTCGAAAGAGAATTGATCATCCCAGTCACCTTCGAATGGTTTTTGAGCGATGTCGTTTTTATAAAATCCAGTTGAATCCCAACAAGTCCATTTTTGTGGTTACGTCCGGTCGGTTGTTAGGGTTCATCGTGTTAAATGAAGGGATTAGGGTTGATCCCTTCAAGGTGGAGGCGATAGTCCAGTTGCCTCCCCCGTCCTCCATTCGACAACTTCAAAGTCTTCAAGGGAAGGCTAATTTATTAAGACGGTTTATAGTGAACTATGCCGAGATCACTAAAGGGTTTATGCGTTTGCTCCGCAAAGGGGTTCCATTCGTGTGGGACAACTTTGTGCAGTGATCGTTTGATGCTTTGAAAAGGCATTAGTCTCTGCCTCGCTTTTGAGTCCACCGAATTATGGTAGGGACTTCCTTTTATATCTCGTTGCAGCAGAATCAACCATTGGTATGGTTCTCGTTTAGGAAGGTGATGCTATCACAGAGCATGTGATTTATTATTTGAGCCGAGGCTTGATAGGTCCTGAACTTTGCTACTCTCCGGTTAAGAAGTTGGCCTTGGCAGCTGTCCATGCTGTCCAGTGGCTCTGTCATTATATTTTTCTACGCAAAACTTTTGTCTTGGCAGTAGTCAATCCGTTTGAGTTTGTCCTCAGTAGGTGAGTGATTGGGGGAAAATATAATCGATGGATTGTCATTGTACAAGAATTTGATCTTGAGTTCTTGTCCACCAAGTCCAAGAAATCTATGGTTTTTGCCGAGCTAATTTCCAAGCTGCCTTGTGGAGAGGATACTGTTTATGAGGAAAGTTTTCCCGATGAAAATTTATTCCTCATCTCTTCACTCGACCCTTGGTATGGAGATATCATTGTTTATCTCTAGACTTCGAAGTTTCCCTCTACTTTCTCTAAGGATGAATGTCGCAAATTACGTCACCTTGCTAAAAATTATGTTATCATTGGTGATACATTATATTGTCGGGGGGTTGATTCAATCCTTTGGCGCTGTTTAACCTTATAGGAGGTAGAGTCAGTGCTAAATGACTGCCACAACGAAGCTTGTGGTGGTCATCTATCAGGGCTTGCTACAGCTCAGCGTATCTTGCGTGCCGACTATTTTTGGCCTTCGCTCTTCAAAGATTGTGTTGAAGTGGTCAAACGTTGTCACTCATGCAAAGTTTATACTCAGAAGATGTGCGCACATCTAGCTCCTCTTTTTCCCATTGCCACTGTCGGTCCCTTTACAAACTGGGGTATTGATTTTACGACTTGTAATCTTCCTTCAGCAGCGAATCACAAGTATATTATCATGGCCATAGACTACTTCAAAAAGTGGGCTGAGGCTATGCCCACTTATAAAAATGATAGTGAGACAATGACATTGTTCCTTTTTAATCAGATTATCTCAAGGTTCAGTATCCCAAGAGAGATTGTCACTGACCATGGCAGTCATTTCCAAAATCAACTAATTCTGAATTGGCTCTCAAATTAGGTTTCCAGCAGGAACATTCGTCTCCTTATTATCCTCAAGCAAATGGACAGGTTGAGGCAATAAACAAAACTCTTAAGACAATGCTGCAAAGGACAATTGACAAAAATCGATCCAATTGGCATCGTATGTTGTATCTGGCTCTATGGGCATACCGAACCTCCATCAAGACTACTACAGGTTTTACACCTTTTCAGTTAGTTTATGGGATGGAATCTATCTTTCCTATCGAATGTGAAATTCCATCTCTTAATTTAGCTATTGAGCTCCTCCCAGAGACCTCTAGTCTCGAAGAGCACCTCCTTCACTTGGAACATCTCGATGAGCAATGTCGAGATGCAGCCACAGTAAATGAGGCTCATAAGAAAAGGGCTAAAACCTAGTATGATAAAGCTGTTCGTCCTCGTGTCTTTTCTGAAGGTGACCTCGTCCTTGTCTACGACCAAGATAAGGACACCTTCGGGGCAGGAAAATTCAAGCCTATGTGGTACGGTCCCTTCATAATTAAACGCGTTTTAACAAAAGGGTCATATGAGTTAATCGATTTCGAAGGAAACAAATTGGCACAACCCCAAAACGGGCTTTACCTTAAGAAGTACTTTGCTTAAGTAGTAGCTAGGAAATGGCTTCCTTTTACATTGTGTATATTTGTACATATTTTATCAAGAGTTTTTTATATCAACACTTTTTGGTCTGCTTTGGTAGGTGTTGATGGATGACTTGGTCTATTTTGGATTCGCCGATGGTGCTAGTCGACACACTCGGAATCTCGCTTCCGCAGCTTGGGTACTATATTATCCAACTGGTCAATTGATGGTATCAAGGGGAGTATGCATTGGTCCCGCTTCAAACAATATCGCTGAGTATACTGTTGTCATTAATTTGCTATCTAAGGCAATTTCTCACGAAATCGACTCGTTGGTAGTTTATCTTGATTCACAATTAATAGTGTCACAATTAAATAACATTTATCGGGTAAGGGATCCATGTTTATATCGTCAGTATTTAAGGGTGAGGTTGTTGCAAAGATCATTTACTTATATTAATTATTTGCATATTCCAAGATCTCATAATTGGTTAGCTGATTCTATCACTAATCAAGCATTAGACTGGCACATTAATCATTCATCACATAAATTAAGCATCGAAAAGTCAAAATGTATATATATATCATAAAGCGTCTCGAGTGTACATAAGTCTGTCCAAAAAATATACAAAATTGGGACTCAAATGCCCATAATCATGTCTAGTGCATCTAATGCCCCAGCTTAGGATGAGCGGCTAAGTAGGCAGCTATTGCATTGCCCACATGCCTAAAAGTGCGAACCCAGTCTCATGGCATGCCAACCACGTGACGCTGCATATCCTCAGGAAGATCCTCTACGGCTGCCATCGGTACTTTGTGAGTCAGTCTCACCAAGTTCCGCTGAACTGTGTGTGGAGTTCGATCCATGTCTGCAGCCGCCTCTTCGGCCCCTTGGCCGCGACGTTTGTGCCGTGGGAACTCATCTCATTGTATTGGCCTAATATCTGGAACATGATCATCATATTAGTCATTTGAATCCTATCAAAAAAAATTTCAAAGTTTATTATTATATTTGAAAAATAAAAAAAAATCATAGCATCAAAAATCGCTTACCAATGTTGCCCCATGCTGCGGTCGGTGGTAGTGCTAGATCAGGATCTCCTCGGAAATTCAACCCGGCATAGGGGTAGTCATCAATGGCGATGATCTACTAATCCCACCAGGAAAAGAAGTCGTCATAAAAAGTAGTCCGTGGGACCTCCCCACCTCCCAGACGTTTCATTAGGTCAGCCCACCTGCCCATTTGAGGATCTCGTGGGGTGCTGATTGAAACTGTCACTCTGGGACGAAGTGCAGGGACTCTCTCGAAAAAGAAAGAACACAAAATAGTCCCATAACCAAAGTTTTTGGTCTGTCCTCTCTTGATAGAAGTGAGTTGGCTTTTCACGCTAGCCAGAAGAGGAGTACACCAATCGAACACAGTGGTGAGACAGTCAACTGCCACGCTCATGGTTAGCTGTGAAGCCTGGTGCAGAGAAGCTGATTCGTTCACTCGAGCTATGGTGAATAGGATTATCCTCAGTGATAGACTCGCCACATGTGTGATGGAAATCTGACTTCCGACTTTCTTCGGATGTCCCAGTCAATATATCTGTATGTAGTCCTCGATTGAGAGACTGCTCCGTGTTCTCCCCCGGGAATGTACTACCTCTCCCCTTTGGGAAAGGCCCTTGATGAAATAGATATCTTCCACTTCTATCCTGAGTGGCATCTGGTCAATCATAAAAGCATCCTCCTTGATGTTCCAATAATCAAGAAGCATCTCGAGCAGACGTGTGTTTGCTTTCATATTTGGCAATTTGAAGAACTTTAGCAAACCACATCCCCGTAATGCATCCAAAGCCTCAGGACCGTTCATGACCTCATCATCTAGTGCGGTATGCTCTCTTTCCCGCCAAGTGACTGGCATCCTGAAAGAAAAATCAATTTGAACCGTTAGTTTTTATGTTTGAAAAGTCCATGGCATATACGTGGGTCCCTTTACACATAGTCGTGTGTAGGGCCCACGTGTATGCAGGTTTCATATTACCAACCCGCGTATATGCCGCAGTGAAATTTTTGGCAAAAAACTCAATGGTAAAACATTAATTAAAACTTCTAAAACTAGTCACAATCAATTACACGATAAGAATAAGAGTTACCTGGAGACTTTGGAAGAATCTGAATGGTTGAATTTGGTGTATGGGAAGTTTGCTCCTTTTGCTCCACTTCTCTGCTCTCAAACTCAAATAGTGAAAATGGTGAGTGCAAAAACCCTTTTATAGGCTTTGAAAATGTTAAATTTTTTCAAAACTTGATTTTGTTTAGTCTCATGTACCTTTTAACTTGGGAGCTTGGAATGTCGAGAATGGTTTGACTTTCAGGACATTTTGGACGTTTTCGACAATTTTGAGACGATTCCATGCCTGCTGACCCGTCATGGAAAGTATCGTTTTCTCACTGGCATATAGGTTAGGGAAGTCATTTTTTCCGTTGCATTATGCATACTAGCCTCCATTTGTTGATACACTTGCCATAGGGTCGATCCCATCGTGTTATGGTTCGCAAACCACCTTCACTCGCCGATTCTTTAAATCATGAGACGATGGTAGAGCCATCCTTTACATGGGCACCCTAGTTAGCACCTCACTGACATTTGTTGCCCATGCTACTCCGATTTGAGTAGGCTCAGGATTCCTCTGTAGTCTCGCCATGACTTATACGATGAAGACTCATTCCTCTTTACTTCTTCGTTTCGTTCTGGCCTTATACCCTAGAGGCTCCTTTCTGTTGAGTTGTACTACTGCATTGCATTTTGACTATTTGCACCTTTTGGCCTTAAGTCGGCTTCACTTGCACTCATGTTTCAGCCAACTTTTGACCATGACAAATGCAAAATCAAACTTGCACACCTTTGACTTCTGCAGCTTGACACACCTTGACCCATGGAAGGAACACACCTTTGAGTGCCTCTGGCCAGTTTTCACCTCCCTGCATTGAGAATAGGAATGTTCCAATCCTAGGAACTAGATCATCTGCTTCGCTGACACTCGTTCTTTCCACTGTACTATAGCATTCTTTTATTCTTTTTCCAGCTTTAAAGAAAAATACCAAAAAAAATTGTATATTCCAAAAAGAGCGGGAACGGGACAGTGTTTCCATTTATTGTTGGCAGCTAGAGTCAGTCGTGTCGCCATTGAACAAAGCACTCAAAGCAAAGTCTCCTCTGTTTGGGTGGGATTTAGTTTGACTTAGGTATGCCTTAACCTTGTTATTGAGTCAGTTCTCCCCCGATCGATTATCTCTTCCAATCATATGGAGGGTTTGTTTGTGCCTCCTGCACAACGAGCTTATACAGAGTCATCATATGCTGCCACATAGTCACATTGAGTCGTGCTTTTGTTCAAGGGAAGTTAGCCTGATCGGCCTCTCTGCAGTGTCTCTTAACTTATTTTTCAGTCGGCCATCCCTGGTTATTAGTACTATGTCTGTCATCACATCAGTTATATTGGTCCTTTACTCGTTCCGGTTTGAGAAGGTCTCCATTGACTTCTTGCTGGTGGGTCTTGTCCTTATCGACAATGACATCTTGCTCTGAGGACAAGCCTAGAGCTGCACCCTGGCCCTATTTTCATTATTGATAGGTCACCTTGTGCTCAACATCGATCAGTATCATGGGTCTTTGACTGAGTGGTTTCCCTTGTTTTCGACATCAGCTTACATTATCACACATTGGGATTCGTGCAGTACCTTGGTTTCCATTTGACCCTATTGGTGGATACCTCGCCTCTGTGTCAGCTTTCATTATTGGTTGGTTCAGAGGGTTTCTGTCGTGCGCTAACCACATCTTATGTACGCTAGAAACGTACTTCAGTTGGGTTACTACATCTTTTTTGTCTGATTCCTTCCACATTATTGGCCTACGGGTTACACTCGCGCTAGAGTGATGGAGGATGCCTTAATGCCTTCCTTCTAGCAGATCTTTCCCTATTGACTTTGACTCATTGCTCTGGGGCAAAGATCTAGAGTCTATTTGGCAGTACCTTGGGGTTTGCGGTCATTAGTGGCAGATCCTTTGCTATCGTCAGTGGGAAACCATCATTGTCTCCTAATCAGTAGATTCTTACAGGTGTTCGACTCCAGCTCATCTATTCACACTTGTTGGATTGTACTAGGTATCTTGACGCTCATTATCATTATCGGTGAGTAGTCTCACGTTTGTTAACAGTATACATCGATGACCGGTAATCAAATGATTTCTCACATGGTCGACTTCAGATCATTTATTCCCATGCTGTAGAAATGTACCACGGTGGTCGGTGAAGACCTCAGGTTGTATCAACATTTATTGGTTCACTTGGCAGTTGCTCTTGTTGCTGCTAGTTGATACCATTTTAGCTTATATGTTGCAGTCATTCATGGCAACATTTTATATGCTGGCACCTAAGTTTGCAGTGTAGTACCATCTTATTCCATCATGTTCATTTGATAATTTTTGGGATCAATCTTTGATATCAGTGATCCACTTCATCCTTCAGCATCATTGACATTCTTAGATGTGACATTTAGACATGTACTTGTTCGATCTTGATCAGATGATCCATCATCTATTTTCCAGTCATTTATACTTGTATACTTGGTGGATCTGGTTGTACTTGATATGCGGACATGCTATACTTTCTCTGAGCATAGGTATGCCTGCTTTAGACAGTGTTTCTTTCTGATATCCTTTTGTGGCTTGGCAGGGTGAATTTTGGTGTAGTCCTTCTCAGTTTTCGACAAATTTCCTTTCCATGAACTTGAAAAAACATTTTGGCCATCATGTACCCATTCTGACCTCATATATTAGGGGGCATCTGTTATAGCTCCAAATCTCACTCTTGTGGTTTGTGATGCTACACTCATGGCCTAGGGCAACCCCTCCTTCCAGACCTGGTCCCAAATTTAAAAAACAGTGTTTTATTCCCTATACGCGACATTGCCCTGATCTAAACACATGTATACGCGGGTCTATGTATACCCAACCCGTGTATATGTTTAAAAACACTTAAAAAAATAAATCTCCTTAATTTCGGGCAGAGATCACGGGTTTTACCTGTTGATTACTTGTTAGTGCCCGTGGCCCAACTGTTCCCAACGAATTCCCAACTAAAATACTACTTTGGGAGAAGTATAAAAAGGCTTCTATGGGAAGGCCAAAGGGAGGAGAGAAGAGAGAGAAAGATTACTATGCTGAGATTTCCCTGACCAGGTCTGAAGATCCTTGTGCCTCCTGCACTTCCCCCATTCTACAAGAAACTCTTGTTTCCTTGTGTGTGTTGATGTTTTCATACTACTTGAGATATCATGGAGTAAGTCATGGAAGGAGTTTGTTAAAGGTTTGAGGCTGGACGAATCTGGGAGACGGTTCTGCTTGGAGCCTGCGAAAGGATGAATCAGGCGAAATTATTCCTTTCTGTACTTTATTTGTCTATAGTAAAAGAAACACATGTCTTTGTTCGTGATATAGATCTTCTTCATGTTTATGATGTCCATGTTATGATTCATATGTGAACGATTGTTTAATTGCATAACTAACTACCTTTCCTTATAATATGAAGATGGTTTCTCTATGATGTTTAGTCCATATACTACTGTGCTTTCTTGAATTGATTGTTTTGTAGGTCAGAGGAGAAAAAGGAACTCCAAGAAGGGTTTGGACCCTGGAAGGCTCTTCTCAAACGTAGGACCTCAGGTATGCCCCCTATCGTAGAGTTTGCTTGTAGAAGCATTATGGATGTATGGAATGTGTGTTTTTTGTATAGATAACTTCCAGTCTGCTAGGGTATTCACCCAAGACCCTAGGGGAGTTTATCCCACAACAAGCTTGTGTTGCAATTTTTTAAGACCCTTGTTGTCGTCCGCAAGATCCAAATTTTTAAGGAACAACAGAGCTAACTTATTAACTGCATAGCTACCCATGGTCTCCATTTTTCGATCCTTTCGCTTTTCTATTGTAGTTCGCTGGCCAGCCCCTGGGTGGGGCGACGACATCCAGACCAATTCTGCTTCATGTCTCCCCTTTTCTGGTACATCCTCTACTGTTGATGCTACAGTGTGCGGGGTGCCCGTAGCTGTCAACACCATACTCCTTAGAGAGTATTGTTTCTTCGGCGGCCATATCACCACCCTCGGGCTTACTACTTGTGCAGAGATACTGAACAACTCCATATCAATACCCAATATATGTTTTCTAGAAACATAGGTCACCCGGTGGATGCCCCTCACTGATTTATAAGCCATGCGAATTTCAAATTCATTGATTCCTACCTGTTCTATCATCCTCGTGTAAAATCTGTGGTAGCTCGTTCCATATCTAGCTCATGTTGTTTCTCTTAATTGTCCACTGCCTGCTCCCTTTTTCCATAATGCAGACATCTTGTCATGAATAGTGATATCAATGTTCATCATTCCTCTTATCAGTGCATCTGCGTGATTCATCTTGCGCAACCACGAACCTCGTGTTTGGCCAAATGGACACGCACCCTGGTACTCGTGCGTTGGTCCCCCAGACTGCTTTATCATCTCGCACTCTCTTTCAATTGGTTAGAGCAGTGAGACTACCCTCTGAACGGTTAGTCAGGCGGTCAGCCCACCTGTGTAGAGCTTTAGGTGACTGCCATTCACTCTTCCTGGGAAGGGGTCTCCATTGAGTTTGGCAAGGTGAACCGCGCCCCCATCGGTAACTTCTTTGACGACATAGGGTCCTAACCAATGCATGCAAAGTTTTCCTGAGAATTTCTCGAACTTAATGTCATATAGTAATACTAGATCATTCTCCTTGAAGGCACACACCTTGATATGGCAATCATGCCATGCTTTCTCGTGGTGTTTCTATACTTGTTGATGAAATCCAACCAAAAATTGTTCCTCCTCTAGTTCTTCTAGCAGCGCGAGCCTTTCCTCCAATGCCCTGTGGTTGAACATACCTGTGATTTCCACGACTCATAGACTCAGCACAATATATTGCATAGGCATAACAGCCTCCTTGCCATAGACCAACAAAAAAAATGTTTGGCCTATCAACTTCTTGCATGTGGTTCGGTATGCCCATAGCACAACAGGAATGCGCAAGTCCCAGTCATTTCGTCATGCATTACAGACCTTAGTTAATGCAGTCTCCAAAATTTTGTTGAATGCCTCAATGGTCCCATTTTCTTGCGAGTGATATGGCATACTCTGTTGGTGATATATGTGGAATTCGTCAGTAAGTGCACTGGTTGTTTCATTTAGAAAATGCATTCCCCTATCACTCATGAGAATTTTGGGACATCCAAACCTAGTTGGTATGTTCTCAAACAAGAACTTCGCGGTCATCGCAGCCATGAAATCTTTGACCGACTATGCCTATGCCCATTGGGTCAAATATTCTGTTGTGGTGATGATATAGCATGTGCTCATCTTTCCTCACGGTTCAATTAGCCCGATGAAGTCAATTACCCATTTCTCAAGTAGTTGTAGCATCATCTATGGCTGAAGTGGCATTTCATCCCTCCACGATGGTTTGCCCGTCTGTTGACATACATCGCAGGCACGGCAGCATGCTTTCAAATCTTGATGAACCATTTGTAGGCTTATATGGGCCTGATCCAGGTTTGGAATAATTATTTAGCCAAGCAAATCCCACAGCTACCGGCCCTTTCGGCAATAGTCTGCGGAGCGTGGACTGAGGTCTCACCCAAGGTAGTAGGGAAGGGTGCTGGAACTAGGTTTCCACATCCTTGGGATGTCTGGATGTGGTCTGTAGGTATCGCATGCTACTTTATATTTGCACAGATCCAGAACCGGAAGGATGTTAACTTTCTACGATTGGGTGGTTTACAGATCTAATCTATTTGATGAAGTACTGTAACTCAGATCTACTTAAAAGGGTCTTTAAGCAAACATTTAACAAATTCAACAAGTTTGTGCCCTTAAAATAACCCTAGATTCGCATATATTTTCAACATAAGCATATGCGCTTAGATTAAACAGTTATATCAACCATTCATACAATCAGATTCATGATAACTTAGATTGTAACACAGAATTTGCAGAAGAAACTTATCTTTATTTTCACTTAGCACCAATACATCCAAATCCACCTTGCGCACTCAGTTGCAGGGGTCCATGCACACAGCTACAGACTCTTCCAGGCCTCTACGCACATCGCTATAGAGCCTCTATCCACTACCCAAACCCTCGACTCGGACTTACAGACGCTTTCTGACTATTCTCCTCAAGAACCCATTACATTTCAGAAATTACATCTAAAGAACTTCTTATCCTTCATAGAGCCGCGCTCTATTTATACCTTCATATGGTCCGTGGATCAAATTACTTCCTATTATTTTACATTATTTCTTGGGTAGACAACCCTTTGACTTGGCCCTTTACACTTCACGCTCTGCATACTTCGAAGTTTTTACAATAATTTAATCCTAATTTCTAGGCTCTCTGCCCCAAAATCGTTACGCGGGACCTCCACTACCCAACACCTAGGCTTCTTATTATCATTATTATTATTTTTCAAATATTCAATAGTCTTCAACACTTTGGTGAGGTGGAAGTTGAGATTCCTTCAATCACCATTATTTCCTTACAAATACTACTAATGAACTCGCCTTTTGACAGAGGAATTTTGTAGGCTTTCAATCTATACCCATTGACAAGCAAGGGGATACCTTATTCATCAATCGTTATTATCTGAGAAACCCCATTTTCATTCACTTTTCTATCACATATGGGCCCAACCATCTGGTCATTAAATTTCCTTTGAAACCCTTGAACCTAGAGTCATGCAACAGAGCCCAATCACCTTCTTGAAATAGTTTGTCTCTGATATTTTTGTCATGCCAGACCTTTATTTGTACTTGAGTCACCTCTATGTGCAGGAGGGCCTGCATCCTGAATTAATCTAACCCATTTAGCTAGAGCAAACTCTCTTTGTGTTCCCTTGTAACATCTAGATCCAACTATGCTGTCATCCTTAAAGTGTTGTACTCAAACTCAATGGAGAGCATAGACTTCTTCCCATAGAACAAATCATAAGGGGTGAAGCTAGTTATTGTCTTCCAAGTTGTATTGTAGGCCCAAGTGGCCTTTTCTAGTCTGCCATCCCAGTCCTTCCTGTTGCTACTCACCACCTTCATCAGAAGGCTTTCCAATGTTCTGTTGGTAACTTCTACTTGTCCATTGGCCTGAGGGTGGTAAGGAGTGGACTTCAAGTGCTTGATATTATGGTTTCTTAACAGATTCTCAATCATGTGTGAGGTGAATTAAGTGCCATGATCAATGATTAGCACTCTAGGGTATCCAAACTTGTAAAACACATTCTCCATCAAGAACTCATCCACTTTCTCTTATGTGGCTACCTCGATAGCTTTGGTTTCATCCCACTTTGATAAGTAGTCAATGCACACAATGATGTACTTTTTTTGCCTTGATGGAGGATCAATGGGCCCATTGAAATCCATGCCCCACTTTTTAAATGGCTCAAAATTCACTTGAGGTTGCAAAGGAATTTCATCCATAGGAGTAGGTTTCCCCATTCTTTGGCACTGGGCACATTGGTTGGTATATCTTATTGCATCTTAGTGGAGAGTGGGCCAATAGTAGCCAGCTTGTAGTACCTTGAAGGTTGTCCTTTTGACTACAAAGTGACCTCCACAAGCCCCATCATGATAGGCCAGAAGGATGTCAAAATCTGCCTCCTCCTTGACACATCTTCTCAAAATTTGATTTGGGCCCAACTTGAAGAGATTGCCCCCAATCCAAGTGAATGGGGCACTTTTCCTTATAATTCTACTCTTTTCCTTGGAGGATAGATTTGGAGGTAGAAATGAAATGGTGAATAAATGTTCATCTGGTAGTTGGTCATCAACCATTCCTTCCTCACCTACGTGCAAAGCCAATCTAGACAAAAAATCTTCAACTACATTTTCTCTGGAAGGCTTATCAATGATAGTTAGATCAAATTGTTGTAACAAAAGAAACCATCTAATAATTTGGGCATTCACATCAGGTTTTTTCATCAAATATTTAATAGTAGCATGGTCAGTATGTACAAAGGTCTGCTAACTAGTAATTTAATGTATAAATTTGTTCAAGGAATGGACAACAACTAGGAGCTCCTTTTCATTCACAGTGTAGTTCAATGCAACTTTAGACAGATTTTTGTGGATGAAGTAAATGGAATAAGGTAGCTTGTCATCTATTTGGCCAATAGATACTCATATGGATTTATCAGAGGCATCAACACAGATGTGGAAAGGAAGAGCCCAATTTAGGCCTCAGAGTAAAGGTGTAGTAGTCAACTTGTCCTTTAGGGTTTCTAGTGCCTCTTGGCAACTTTCTGACCATAAAAATTTGAAGTCCTTGGCCTACAGTCCAAACAAAGGTGACGCTACCTTGCTGAAGTGCCTAAGAAACATTTGACATCCCTATGCTAGTAAGGAGTAGGGACCCTCTTTTTGATAGCTATCTTATTGGGGTCTACTTGCAGTCCTTCCTAGGATATTGAGTGACCTACAATAGTCCCTACAATCATCAAGAATTCACACTTCTCAGGATGAACGGATACGTTTATTTCAATGCATTTTTTCAATACTTTTCCCAAGTTAGAGAGAGCCTCTAGGAAATCACACCCATAAGGCATGAAATAATCCATATAAATTTCCACGGAGTCATGGAATAGATGTGCAAAGATGCTTAGGACTGGCCTATGAAAAGTGGGAGGGGCATTGCATAACCCAAAAGGAAGGACCCTATAAGAAAAGGTACCCCAGGGATAGGTGAAGGTGGTTTTATCATGGTCCTATGGGCTGATCTAGATCTAATTGTAACCACTGAATCCATCCATGAAAGAGAAGAACTTCTTTCTTGCCATACCATCTAATACTTGGTCAATGAAAGGTAGAGGGAAATGGTCCTTTTTGTGGCTTTGTTTATATCTTTGTAATCCACACAGATTCTCCACTTCCCAATTTTCTTTTGAACTAGAACTAGAGGAGACACCCACTCACTATCTGAGATGGGGTAAATGAACCCTGCATCCATCAACTTCTGCAGTTCTTCTTTGACTATATATTTGAGGTCTAGGTTCATTCTCCTTTGAGGTTGGCACGCTAGCTTGCAACCTTCCTTGATGTAAATGTGGTGAGTAAAAACCGGAGGGTGCACTCCCTTCATTTCCTTGTAACTCCAAGCAAAAGCATCCATATGCTTTCTTACCATGTCACATAACTCCTCTTCCTAATGTACAAATAGAAGGGTTTAGTTTAAATGTTCTTTCTGGGTGAAATTCTATCATTATGACATGAGTAGGGCTTGACTTAGCTAGGCACATATCAGTCCAAGGGTTATCTTTAACTTTCTTCACTAACTCCTCAAGAGACATGGTGTTGGGGGGGCTGATTCTGGAGGATTTTCTCAATCAAGTCATCTTCATCAGGTTTCCCCCCTCCTATAGTAACATCTAGGGTAGATATTGGGGAAGATTAGACTTCATAGTTTTCCTCCTCTTCTAGCCATAAAGTAATTCATGCTCCAAATATGGTTGATCAGGAGGGTACAAAACCAATTGTTTGGACAAATGCCCATTTTTAATGGTCATATTTTGAGCCCTGCAACTTATGTAAGCATCAGCAGTGGCTAAACATGGTCTTCCAAGGATGAGAGGATAACTATTGAACTTGGTCTTAGGTTGGAGAACTAAGAAGTCAGCAGGGTATTCCCAAGAATCTATGGAGACAATCACATGCTCAACAACTCCCTCAGGAGCTACTGTGGACATGTCCATAAGCTACAAGATTGTTGTGGTCTTTCTTAATGATCGCTGGATATTTACTTTAAGCATAGTCTCCTTAGTCATCACATTGATGGCAGCCCCAATATCGATCAAGGTATGGGGACAATGATGCCATCGATGTGTACAACTACTACAGGAATTCTAGGATCTAGATACTTTGGGCAAATCACCTGCCCCACCATTAAGTCGGAGAGTTGTCTAATGACATTAATAGTAGGGGTGTCTTTCTATCATGTCCTAGGATGTTTCAAACATTTCTCCCTGATTAAATTGTTGTATATGGGGACATCCCTGATAGATTGAAGAAGTGGGATTTTAACACACAGGTTTTTCAATTCACCGAGAAATTTAGTCTCTTCTGGGGTGTGTTGGACAGGATGGGTTAATCTCTCAGGAAAAGGAGGTGGATTTGCTTGAGGGACACTTTCCTCATTTTCCTCTTCATGCTCCTCAGGTGGAGACAGAGGCTGATTATCCAGAAGCACTCTTCCAGACCTTAGGTTAATTTCTTGAATTTCGACAACATAGGTAGGGTAGGATGCTTCTCCACTATAGACCTATTGTGGTTGTCTGTTATTCAAGTTTGGATTTGGTTGAGCAGGAATTTGAGGTTTCTTAGGTGGAGCAAGGTGTAGGAATTGTGGTGGAGATGGAGGTGGAGTGAGTAAAGCTAAAGCTTCATTATATGGGGGCCTCCACCCCTAGGATGGTGCATTCCACTGAGGTCATGGAGGAGCATATAGCTGAAATGGTTGGTTGGAAGGTTGGAAATGGTATTGAGGTGAAAAATACCAGGGATAAGGTGTGGGCCATGAAGGATGAGCAGGAAAGCACCAAGGGGGAATGGATGTATTCTGGTTAGGGTTGTAATGTGAATAGGATGCCCCTTGCATGCCTTGTTGGTGTGGTCGAGGTCGTTGAGGACTCCTTTGGTTGATATAGAAGAGTTTTTCAACCACCCCTTTAGTTCCTTGATACACATACTTTAATCCATGTAGAGAAGGACACTTTTTTGTGGAGTGGTTTTCCTCACAGACCAAGCATATTTCTATAATATTTAATGGAAATTCATTCCTAGGGTGCATCCTGGTGCATCAAGGGAAGAATATAGCTAAGGTTCTCTCTGATTCCTCTTGAACTACATGGTATCCATTTGCAGAGAAAGGGTATGCAACATTTAACTCTTACAGTCTTCCAACATGTTCCCAATTTGACTTTTTATGGATGTGTTGGAGGAGGATGAACTGGCCAAAGCTTAACTAGCCCTACCCTGCTTTCTAGTTTCCCTAGAATGATTTCTAAAAATTGTCTTGATATCATCATAGGGTAACTGATAGATGTCCCCTCTTGATAGTAGGTTTATATTTTCTAGGAGATATTCCCTGGTCCCTCTAAGAAGTACTAGCTTAAGCGATTCAGGATCAAGGGTGCACCTAGCCATTTTGTAGCTAAGTTGGAATCTTTCCTCATAATCTTCTAAAGATTCATCATGTCCCAAGTTCATTCTAAAAATTTCCTCTTTGGTATCTTTGGACTTGCAGTAGCCCCTATACTTATTGTTGAAGTCTTGTTGCATCTGACGCAAGTGGTGATATTGTCCCTAGGTAAACCCATGAACAAGCGCAAGACTGCATCTTTTTGAGAGTGGATGGGAAAAATTTCAACTTATTGTCATCAAAGGTGTAATCATAAGTTTTGCATATGACAGAAAATTCAAACAAAAAATTATCTAGGTCCTCCAAGGCCAAGCGATGGAAGTGAGGAAGGGAAGAGGGGCTTATGTTTTTCATCCTAGCATCCCCATTAGTTTCTCTAAGGGCAAAGAAACCTCGGCTCTATTCTCAACTCCTTCTCTATCTCCAATCCCATTTCTATTTTCATCCATGGTGTAGGGTGGTGGAATGGTCTCTTCTTCTTCCCCAATATGCCCTTCAAAAACATCTAGTTGTTTTCCTAATGGGTTGTCTAGCTCACGACCACAAAAAAAGAGGGAAGGTTCGTTGTTTCATGCGGTGGGGGTATTTGGAAACTTTTTCCCTAAGTTGTCTCTACTCCTATGAGGCATGAAAGGAGTTTTTTTTTTTCTTTTTAGGGTTTTTTAGGGCTACTTGTAGAATGGAAAGAAAGAAACACCAAATTGCAACTACTTGTTGAATGGAACTACTTACAGAATGGGAAAGAGAGTAAGACCAAATTGCAACTACTTGTTGAATGGAACCATTTTAATAATTAAAAGAAATAAGGAAATAAAGAAAGCATAAATCACATATACCTAGACACCTCCTTGGCAAAGACGCCAAAATGTGATGAGTGCCAGTTTTGCATCAAGAATGATGCAACTCCTAGGAATACCAACTTTACTTCATCAACCCAGGGTTCATACAAACTTGGAAGTAACATTGTTGTATAAATAGTAGATGCAATGGTTGCTCGTCATGTTAGAAAATTATATATTATGGATCAATGGAACACATAAAATTTTGTAGAAATATAAACACAGAAAATTCATAAAAGAAGAGAGACACAAATATACGTGGTTCACCTAGTTTGGGCTATGTCCACGGAGAAACAACCAGTCCTTCCTTTTATATTATCCAACAAATTGAAGAGATACAACCTACAATAGATCCACTGTAACACCCTCTTTTCTCTCAATCTTCTCTCTCTTTCTCACACATAATACATACCTACATAGATGCAATACAATTCCCTCATATATAGTGAGGGGTTGCCTTCTAGGGCAAAAAACCCTAAATTAAACATAACTTCTACCATCAGATCTCCGCTTAATGAATGACCCAGATTGACTAGAAATTACTATACTTTTACAAGGCAATTTTACATCTATTCTTAGCTTTGGGGGCGCTACCCCTAAAACCCCCCGCCAGGGGGGGCTCCCAAAAGGTCATAGCCGCCCCCCCTAGATCCCCACTGCAACGAATATTTTACGGGCGGTGTTGCCGCCCCATTTTGAACTAGGGTCCAATGTGTCGATACCTTTGAATACATAAGATAATCAGGCTCCACACCCAACAATCTCCCACTTGGATAATGATTGTAGCAACTCCACCACTGCTTCATTTGTTGGACAATGACTCCTCTTTGGACCTGGTTGTTTGTCATCTTCATCGCCATCCTTGAAGACCAATTGAAACTGAGCATATTCTCAGTTTCTCCCTAGTTACAACTTTTGTTAGCATATCTGCAGGATTCTAGCTAGTGTGTATCTTTTCCAGCTTCAACTCTCCATCTTCCAATGCTAATCGTATGAAATGGTACTTGAGCTGTATGTGTTTAGTCCTGGAATGAAATGTTGAGTTCTTTGCAAGATGAATGGCACTTTGGCTATCACTGTATAACGTGCCCATATCATGCTCCTTACCCAATTCACCCATAAACCTTTGTAACCAAATCATTTCTTTACTAGTCTCTGTAGCAGCAACATACTCTTCTTATGTTGTTGAAAGTGCAACAACACTTTGGATTTTTGAAACCCAACTGACATATGTTCCACCAACAGTAAATACATATCTTGTAGTGCTCCTCCTATTATCTTTGTCACCTGCCATATTTGCATCAACATATCCCTGTAGAGAAATGTTTGAACCACCAAAGCATAATTCTTGATTTGTGGTACCTTTCAAATATCTGAGAATACATTTCACTGCCATCCAATGTTCCTATCTAGGATTGTTCATGTACCTACTTACAACTCCCACTGCATGTGGAATATCAGTCCTTGTGCAAACCATTGCATACATTAAGCTTCCAACTGTTGATGCATATGGAACTTTAGACATATAATCCATGTCTTCTTGGGTCTTTGGGTACATTTCCTTAATAAGTTTGAAATGGATAGAAAAAGGTGTACTAACTGGTTTTGCATTGTGCATATTAAATCTTTTCAACACCTTTTGTATGTAGTCATTCTGAGACAATGTTAATTTACGATTTTTCATGTCTCTAGTTATTCTCATACCAAGGATTTGTTTGGCAGCTCCCAAATCCTTCATTGAAAATGAATTTGCCAATTTTCTTTTGAGTACATTTATTTCCTGCATGTTAGACCCTGAAACAAGCATGTCATCTACATACAATAACAATATAATATAGCTGCCATCATTTTGCTTTTTCAGATAAACACAATGATCAGAGTGACATGTAGTATAACCTTATTTAGACATAAACTTGTCAAATTTTAGATACCACTGCCTTGGAGCTTGTTTTAAGCCATACAAGCTCTTCATCAACCTGCACACTAGTTTCTCCTTCCCTTTCACTTCATATCGTTGTGGCTACTGCATATATATCTCTTCCTCCAAATCCCCATGGAGAACGGTTGTCTTTACATCTAACTGCTCAAGATGCAAATCTTCAATTGCTACTAGAATTAAAAGAGTTCTGATTGAAGTCATTTTAACAACAGGAGAAAATATTTCATCAAAATCGATACCTTTCTTCTGTGCAAACCCCTTCACCACAAGTATAGCTTTGTACCTTTTTTTCCTCCATCTTCTTCCTTCAGCCTGTAAACCCATTTATTCTTCAATGTAGTTTTTCTTGCAGGCAACCTGACTAAGTCCAAAGTCTGGTTATGCATTAAGGAGTCCATCTCTTCTTCCATGGCTAGCTCCCACTTCTTCCTGCTTTCAACCTACATTGCTTCTTCATAACATTCAGGTTCACCGGAATCAGTCAACAATAAATAATATAATGAAGGAGAGTATCGTTCAGGGGGTCTACTTATCCTGGTAGATCTTCTAACACCACTTTCAGGTTTTTGGGGTGCCTGTTGCTGTTGTGGTGGTTGCTACTGTTGTGGTTGTTGATTATTATTATTTTCAGGCACCTTTACTTTTTCAGTGATTTCATCAATAACTGCATATTATTCCTTGTTTTCTTTTTCCTGTTTCTTTTCTTGCAACTGATTCTTATACAAGACCTTTTCATTAAATATTACATCTTGCTCCTAATGATTTTGTGATTTCGTAATCATATAAGCGATAACCAAAATCATTAACACCATATCCAATAAAGGTACATTTCTTTGACTTTGCCTCAAGCTTTGTTCTATTTTCTTTATCAATATGGACAAAGGCCTCACAACCAAAAGGCTTTAAAAAAGAGTAGTTACCTTTTTACCTGTCCATGCTTCCTCCGGAACACCACCATCCAAGGAACTTGAAGGCCCTCTATTTATTAGATAAACAACAGTATCTACAGCATCTGCCCAAAACTGTAAA